>PIJE02001059.1:98608-128608 GCA_002895965.2 Coryphaenoides rupestris | reverse complement strand
GAGAGGGAGGATCGTGAGTGGCAACCGGTCACCCATGAAAATCAGCTTAGCTCGGTCATTACCGGGAGACGAGCGCGGTAAGAGTAAATCAAGTCGCACGTTGATGCACCGACGGCCACGCAGATTACAGACATTATGCTCGAAGAAGGTCTCCACGGCTTCCACGCTCGACATTTATAGACACGCGCTAGCTGGTTCGTCACATTGTTTAACCGATATATATCGCTGTGAAACTACATTGATGATTATCACATCCACGTAAGTTTAATTCAATGTTATGCGCCACTCCTCAAAAGCACGTTCCTTGTCTACTTGGTGATAAACCCATTTCTGATTCTGATTCTGATACTTAGAGATAGAGTTAGACTTAGAGTTATAGTTGCGATACAACAAAACCTGTATGTATTTATATAGAGCAGTGATTTTCAACCACTAGTGTGCCGTGAGAGATTGTCAGGTGTTCCGTAGGGAATTATCTTTGAATATAAATTGCACATGCTAAGTTGTAAGCCTATGCCAAACGAATGTAACATAATTGCTGACACCGAATGAGACATTTTGAATGTTTGATTTACATAATATAATAAGCCGTTACTTTATTTTTTGGACAGCCCTTCTGTCTGCGTGTTGTGTGTGTGTGTGTGTGTGTGTGTGTGTGTGTGTGTGTGTGTGTGTGTGTGTGTGTGTGTGTGTGTGTGTGTGTGTGTGTGTGTGTGTGTGTGTGTGCGCGCGTGTGAGTGTGCACGCGTGTGTGATGACGTCATCGGCGAGTCGTCAACTTTTTTCCGACTTCATTGATAGAAAGGTCGACTTGAAAAAATCAGTAGTCGTGCAGCCCTAGTAGGTAGACAAATAATCACCTTGTTGTTAATTGAAGACAATAGAATGAGTGATGCTGTGAGAGGTGTCGCTATTAGCCTACAAGGTGTCATTTTGTAACATGTTTGGTTGGTGGTGTGCTGCAGGATTTTTGTAATGTAAAACCTGCCATGTGCCTTGGCTCAAAAAAGGTTGAAAAACACTGATATAGAGCAACTACTCATGCGAGTACCACAGAAGAAAACAAGAAAAATAACAGTAACAATAGGACATGTGTATGTGCTGTACCCATGCTGCACTACTCCACCGCTGTACCCATGCTGCACTTGCTAAGTACTATTAAAAATAGCACTTAGCACTGTGTAGCATCTTATCCTAGCTATGCTGCTTTTTACCAGCAAGGGTTTTTTCTATATACAGTGTAATCTGCTTATAGTGATCACGGATATAGTGATCAACCGCTTATATGGATCAAAAAGCCTGGGACGGAATCGTTCTTATACAAACACTGTTTAAATAATTCGCTTATAGCGATCAAGCAGTCCGCTTATAGTGATAATTTTGGGTTCCTTTTATACATACAGTATGTGGCGAGAAATTAATAAATTTAGGGTCATATTATAGCGGCTCGACGCGTGCACGTCTTCAACCGGCCGGCTCGCGCGTTGACGTCTTCAACGGCTGGTGAGCGCTGGTGCTGCATGTCTCTGAACAAAGTTATGTTTTAGTTAGTTAGTTTTTCAAGCTCTGTTACGAGTTTTGACTGTTACGGGTTTATGCACTGAAACCGCCAAGCTGCGGCTACAGTATTTGCACAAACTGTCGGCTTATTCGGCACAATATACAGCTTTAAATTATAGCCTAATTATATGTGGAACTACTGTAAGTTATACAGGACAGTTTTTTCATATACATATATAATTGATTTATAGCTACACAGTGCAATGCTGTAATTTAATTAGCTATTTGAATCGCGTTTCAAACAGCTGTACTGTAACGTTAATGTACGTACTGTACAGTATTTTTCAGTTAACTTGCTGTAATAAAATCCAGTAAATAGCAAAGCTGTCCGTTTCATTACTTTATACATGTATTAATGTATTATACATACAAATGTCAATTGGATGGTAATCTGCATAACAAATAAAGAAAATTAGACAATTTCGGTTATAGTAATCAACCGCTTATAGTGATCAATTTGACCCGGACAAACGTGATCACTATAAGCGGATTACACTGTATATATATTTTTATAGTTTATTTCTCCTCATCAGTCTATTGCTATGCAACCTCTGGCACAAGAATTTCCTTCGGGATTAATACAGTTTTATCTTATCTTATCTTATCCTAGCAATGGTGAGTGCTTGAAACTTAGCGCTTGACACTGCGGGGCGGTGGGCCGTGCACACTCACCTTGGCGTAGCCCAGCATAATCATCCTCACCAGGACCACGTTGATGTGGACACCCAGAGACTCGTCGTGGTAGATCTCATTCACCTGAGAGACACAACACAACACAACACACGTGGTGAGAGAGAGACAGAGAGAGACAGAGACAGAGGGAGAGAGAGAGGAACGGAATCACACTGCACCGCGGAGGGAACCGACATGCATGTCAATCAGAATCAGAATCAGAATCAGAATTGCTTTATTCGCCAAGTAGTTTTCACATACGAGGAATTTGCTGTGGTTGTTGGTGCATACAGACAATATAATAGATAAGAGTTAAAAAGCATTAAAAAGCAAGTCGTGCAACAACGACAAGAGGCATAAATATAAAATATAAAATAAAGTAGAATAGTATGAATGGGTATATACAATACAGAATGATTTCTGAAAGTGTTTTATTGTCACGTGTTCTTCATAACGCAGGGCCATTCTGAACAGTGACGTTCTTGTGACATGGCAGGCGACAGTATGCAAAATAGTAGATGAAAAAAGATAAAATAGCAATAAGATACATTTATATATATATATATTGGAAACATGACAATATACACCCATATACACACATACATACACACTACACTTCCGTTTATGCACGCTGACTGTGCTGCCCCCCTTTGTCCACAGGAGATCTCCGTTCAGACAATGCATATGTTACTATGAGAATAAATACAATACGTATTCGTATACGTGCCTTGATATACAGCGGAACCTCGAGCATCGCAACCTATATGCTTCCCACTGTCCTACCCATGTTGATATTTACCACAGAGGAGTGGGTAAATAAAGAGCCTCTATACATAGACCTCTTCCTCCTCTTACTCCCAGATAAAAGAAGCTCATACTCTTCATCTAATTACACTCAAATAAAAGCTCTGACCCACACACATATTCTTTCATAGTGAGTGTGTACGTCGTGTAACCGTATCCATGTAATAGGCTTCGTTGTCCGGATACAGTGTATGAGCGGGCTCTGACAATATACCCTGCCTGCCTCCCTCCCTCCCTGCCCGCCCACTCTGCAGAGATCTCTCTCTCTCCCTAATGTGATGAAGAGCCTCTGGATGAGCAGCATGGCTGTGGATCTCCTCGTGGAATCGGGGAGTTAAAATGCAAGCCGTATCTCAACAAACAAAAAGCCGCGGTTTCGCTTCCTGCATTTGCAATTAATGTGTTCGTATCGCTGCTTCTTTTTCTATGGCCTTTGACAAATGTAAAAATAGGATATTCATGAGTGTGGGGTGGGGTTGTGACTTTTCGTGCACGTGGACCGTTTCAGACGGAGCCCTTCCTCACAAAGCCCTTCCTCAGCGTGTGCTGAGCAATGCTTGCAGCGCATTGAAATGTGTTGTATTGCAAACCACTGTGCCATGAGTCTTAAAGTCTGAATCACTCGTGTACCTTCTACCAACCTTAGAATTTTCAATGAATGAGTTTTGATTAGAACATTAGGCTAGGATCAGGGTGGATTCTACCATGATTGAAGGTGTGCGAGCATTGGGCTTACTGGGCTGGCTACCTAATGTCATTATTTTATTTCTGTTACATCTTTGTGTAGGAATGAACGAATATATATACCTTTGAATAGTCATGATCAATATCATTAAAGGTGCTGTATGTAAGAATAATGAATCCATTTTACATGCACAAATCGCTTTAAAGGAAAAGTTACGTTAAAGGAAAATGGGGAATTTGACGATATCTTACATTAGGTATTTAAACAATAACATTAAATAATGTTGACGTATCTCTTTTTCTCCTTTTGTTTATTGCTTGCTCTCAGTCAAAGGCAAAGCCATCAAAATGAATTGTACATCTATGCCTTTCTGGATGAAAATGATCGATTAATCAATAAAATAATCAATAGATTAACTGATGATCGTCGGTGGTAGCCCTAGTTCACAGGTGAACCACTACCTGAGCCAGGAGGGAAAACCAACTCCACACATTAAAATGGTGCAGAGAAAACTGAAGGAAAATGTTATAAAGATTGCAATGGATTTCATGGAAGCTAATTTTCTGATGCTGAGGATTAAGCATTTTCCACCTTATCGTTGTCGATCTGCATTAAGGAAATAGTGTGAAAAATGCCCGCAGTTGTTGCTGATACTCTCTGTCTCTGGGGCACAGCTCAGAAGCGCAGATGCTAAATCTTACCTTGAATTGCGCGGACAAAAATAGCGGGTAGACATGGACACAGGCAACATGGAGGAAAGGTAAACATTGACCATTTGCATAACGGCCAAGTACTTGATTGAAAGTCAGTAAAAGTTTCCCCTTCAATAACTCAGTTTCCCCTTCAATAACTCAATTACCCTTTGGTAATTGAGGGTCAATTGGAGGTCAATTACAGATTTCAGATTTCTGATGTCCTTCACTGAAATCCATAACAACCATGTTACATGATCAGGTCAGCATAGAAATCCCGCGCTAATCCACGCCACATGACGCTACCTTGCCTCTCTACACGAAGACACAAGCCCAGTGTGATGCACCTTCACTCCCATGAGCTTTGAACATGAAAGGATGCCGCATCATTAACATTGAAAGGCCAAGGCAGCACTGCGGTAATTATGCTACTTAACCAACAAAAACAACTGGTCAACAAAAACAACTGGTAAAATTTACTTCCACTTTAACCCCGCCTGGTGCACTGCATGACACACGCATCGCACGCCATCCAATAGATTTGCAAGAACCGTCCAAAAAAAGCCAATGTTTCAAGCTGTGGCCAACGTCGTGTGTGTTTTAAACTTGCCGTCCTCGAGAGCACAATGCAGCGAGAACAGACCTAGCAACGAGCAGGGTGTCCGACCACCTTGCCAGTGAATGCACATTAAGGGCCATGGTTGTACACAATGTCCTTTATGTATTACATTTCGGGCATTTTGGACTTTTATCCAAAGCGATTTACAAAGAGTACATTTGTTGAAGGAGACAGCAATATATCACTGTGGTACACAAAGATAAGAATAGAGCAGGCTTCAAGCATTCATAGTTGCAAGGTTAATAGAACGAGCTTCATAATTGCTAGGTTGCCTGCATAATAGCTGAGATAAGAGCAGACGTGCCATTGTGAGTGCTTTACCAACATCTAAGAACATATAATATGCTAAACAATGCTAAGTACTATTAATAATGCCGAGACGTACAAACACTCAAGTTACTGCTAGGGTTTAGGAGAGGGAAGGCGGGGGGGAGGGGGTTATGTAGAGTCCAGGTGATCTCTGACCAGGTGGGTCTTGAGTCTCTTGCGGAAGCTGGTGAGCGACTCGGCCGTCCTGCCGTCAGCCGGAAGCTCATCCCACCACTGCAATGTCAGTGGAGCAAAAGCTCTTACATGCAGCACCTTTAAGTAAATTCAGCACCTTTAATTAATTTCCATGGCATATATTTCAGCACGTTACCAAACTGTATACAGATCTATGTTAATGGTCGGTGGTTGTTTAACCCCACATTTAAAGCTGCTGTCGGTAAGATTTGAGTTGGAAAGAAGAGAGAAGAGAGAGAGAGAGAGAGAGAGAGAGAGAGAGCAGAAAAGAGCAGGATTTTGAATCTAAACAACCAAAACAACGTCTCCATCCTCTCCCTACGTTTCTCTGCCCATTTCATGCACCTGTGATTGACGGGGAAGATGGATGTCCGTCTGTCATCTGAAGATTAAACCCACCCACCCATACAATACATACAAAAATATATTTTTTAATCATATCGTTATTTATTTCAGTGTACATGTGGAATATCACATAGAGCACAATGATCAGCCAGAAAAGCTATTTGTTTAAAAACATTACGACCACTGACTTTACCAGATGTTTTTAGAAGTTTGAAGTTCACACAAAGGTTTTGTATTTGTTGAGGAAGAATGGGATTATACACCGTTTAGAATTGAAGTCGTTTTGATAAAAGAATCTCTGTTTGCAAAATGAATTCATCTTTTTGTCTTTTCAACTTTGTTATGCATCCCGGAAAAAACTTCTACTAAAAACTTCTACTATCAGTTTGATAAATAACAAGTTTAATTTTGGTTACATACAATAGATATTAGTTTACATAGTTTTTCACCTCTCCATGTCTACAAGGGTATTTTTCATTTTCAACACAGGTCGTGTTATAAGATAATAAGATAAGACAATTTTATTCATCCCGAAGGAAATTCTTTATATTATTTATTTATAAGTATTGCAACCTCACTGGTCTTTCATGGTATTCCCATCAATCACAGACCAGAACAGTGGCTTTTCCTTTGCCTACACCCCAGCTAAATGAGTTCATTTAAATCCCACATTCACATGGAAATGTGGTTTTCAGAGAACCAGTGTTGAAATAAACCTAACTCAACTAGTCACATGAAGGATTACATATTAACATATGAATTAATACGTCCCCTAACCATTATTATTATCACAGTATTACACTTCAACTATGCCAAATAGTTTTCACCGTCTGAATATCTTATCTCGCCTATATATTTGTATATTTGACATTGTACATTTGTAAATCTGTTAGTTTAGTGTATTTTTATTATTCTGTTGATTTCCATATTGTTTTATTGTACTGTATTGCTATGCAACCTGGCACAAGAATTTCCTTCGGGATTAATAAAGTTCTACCTTATCTTATCGTATCTTATCTTATTAAGAAAGCTATTCAAAGTCGACGCCTGTATTTTCATACTCCACTGTGCACGGTTTTATTAATTCTCATTGTTGAATGAGCGAAAGGCACACCGACCCATGGCCTGTGACCACGTGTCCGTCTGGACTCTTTAGCTCAGGCTGCATGTGTCGCCAGGGTGATTATATTTATCAGTAAACAACTTGATATGACTCTTATTTTTTGCGCATCACAGAGGTTAGCAGGAGCTAATTAAAATGTTCTGCAGATTTGACTTGAATTCTAAACAGGATCTTTGAGGTGTCTTTTTTTTAAGGTGAATTTCAAATGATGAAGTCATTAATCTCATATGAAGATGAATATCATAATTTATGTTAATAGTTAATCTTGGTGCCAGTTAACCCATAATCCACAAGAATGAAGAACTGTACGTGAATACAAATACAGAAAGAGAGAGAAAGAGAGTGAGAGACAGAGACAGAGACAGACAGACAGAGAGAGAGACAGAGAGACAGAGAGAGACAGGGAGGGAGAGAAAAGGGAGCAATACAGACATATACCGAATTAGAGAGAGATTATTATGGCCTAACTTTTTCACATTTACATTTTTACATACCTTATTACATTTTATTTATGTTTTGAGAGTATGCTTGCTTGTATTATTTTGATATTATTTTATAGACCGAAAGAAAGGGGAGTGAGCAAGGGAGAAGGGAGCAGGTGAGAGAGAGAGAGAGACACACACACACAGAGAGATACAGATAGAGAGAGAGAGAGAGCAGAACCGGGCAGCTGAGTTTTGAACATATTGCCATTTTTGTAGGACAATGGAAGGTAAACCATAAAGAATGCTGTTGCAGTTGTCTAATCTGGAGGTGATGAAGGCATGGATAGAGATACAGCCCACAGTATGAAAAATACTATAATATGGGCACACAAAGTGGTCCTGCTAACGCGGCACCCAATTATTAATATTTGAGGGGTNAACGACAAGAGGCATAAATATAAAATATAAAATAAAGTAGAATAGTATGAATGGGTATATACAATACAGAATGATTTCTGAAAGTGTTTTATTGTCACGTGTTCTTCATAACGCAGGGCCATTCTGAACAGTGACGTTCTTGTGACATGGCAGGCGACAGTATGCAAAATAGTAGATGAAAAAAGATAAAATAGCAATAAGATACATTTATATATATATATATTGGAAACATGACAATATACACCCATATACACACATACATACACACTACACTTCCGTTTATGCACGCTGACTGTGCTGCCCCCCTTTGTCCACAGGAGATCTCCGTTCAGACAATGCATATGTTACTATGAGAATAAATACAATACGTATTCGTATACGTGCCTTGATATACAGCGGAACCTCGAGCATCGCAACCTATATGCTTCCCACTGTCCTACCCATGTTGATATTTACCACAGAGGAGTGGGTAAATAAAGAGCCTCTATACATAGACCTCTTCCTCCTCTTACTCCCAGATAAAAGAAGCTCATACTCTTCATCTAATTACACTCAAATAAAAGCTCTGACCCACACACATATTCTTTCATAGTGAGTGTGTACGTCGTGTAACCGTATCCATGTAATAGGCTTCGTTGTCCGGATACAGTGTATGAGCGGGCTCTGACAATATACCCTGCCTGCCTCCCTCCCTCCCTGCCGCCCACTCTGCAGAGATCTCCTCTCTCTCCCTAATGTGATGAAGAGCCTCTGGATGAGCAGCATGGCTGTGGATCTCCTCGTGGAATCGGGAGTTAAAATGCAAGCCGTATCTCAACAACAAAAAGCCGCGGTTTCGCTTCCTGCATTTGCAATTAATGTGTTCGTATCGCTGCTTCTTTTTCTATGGCCTTTGACAAATGTAAAAATAGGATATTCATGAGTGTGGGGTGGGGTTGTGACTTTTCGTGCACGTGGACCATTTCAGACGGAGCCCTTCCTCACAAAGCCCTTCCTCAGCGTGTGTTGAGCAATGCTTGCAGCGCATTGAAATGTGTTGTATTGCAAACTGCTGTGCAGGACACAAAGAGAGTGCATGAGTCTTAAAGTCTGAATCACTCGTGTGCCTTCAACCAACCTTAGAATTTTCAATGAATGAGTTTTGATTAGAACATTAGGCTAGGATCAGGGTGGATTCTACCATGATTGAAGGTGTGCGAGCATTGGGCTTACTGGGCTGGCTACCTAATGTCATTATTTTATTTCTGTTACATCTTTGTGTAGGAATGAACGAATATATATACCTTTGAATAGTCATGATCAATATCATTAAAGGTGCTGTATGTAAGAATAATGAATCCATTTTACATGCACAAATCGCTTTAAAGGAAAAGTTACGTTAAAGGAAAATGGGGAATTTGACGATATCTTACATTAGGTATTTAAACAATAACATTAAATAATGTTGACGTATCTCTTTTTCTCCTTTTGTTTATTGCTTGCTCTCAGTCAAAGGCAAAGCCATCAAAATGAATTGTACATCTATGCCTTTCTGGATGAAAATGATCGATTAATCAATAAAATCCACACATTAAAATGGTGCAGAGAAAACTGAAGGAAAATGTTATAAATGTTGTAATAAAAATTACACAAGATTGCAATGGATTTCATGGAAGCAAATTTTCTGATGCTGAGGATTAAGGATTTTCCACCTTATCGTTGTCGATCTGCATTAAGGAAATAGTGTGAAAAATGCCCGCAGTTGTTGCTGATACTCTCTGTCTCTGGGGCACAGCTCAGAAGCGCAGATGCTAAATCTTACCTTCAATTGCGCGGACAAAAATAGCGGGTGGACATGGACACAGGCAACATGGAGGAAAGGTAAACATTGACCATTTGCATAACGGCCAAGTACTACCCACATTGAAATTACACCAAGCCAATTGAAAGTCAGGAAAAGTTTCCCCTTCAATAACGCCCCTCAATTACCAAAGGGTAATTGAGGGTCAATTGGATTACAGATTTCTGATGTCCTTCACTGAAATCCATAACAACCATGTTACATGATCAGGTCAGCATAGAAATCCCGCGCTAATCCACGCCACATGACGCTACCTTGCCTCTCTACACGAAGACACAAGCCCAGTGTGATGCACCTTCACTCCCATGAGCTTTGAACATGAAAGGATGCCGCATCATTAACATTGAAAGGCCAAATTAGTCGTGACATGCTAAAGCATCCGCAGCACTGTGGTAATTATGCTACTTAACCAACAAAAACAACTGGTTAATCGGGGAGGGGTAGTGAAATTTACTTCCACTTTAACCCCGCCTGGTGCACTGCATGACACACGCATCGCACGCCATCCAATAGATTTGCAAGAACCGTCCAAAAAAAGCCAATGTTTCAAGCTGTGGCCAACGTCGTGTGTGTTTTAAACTTGCCGTCCTCGAGAGCACAATGCAGCGAGAACAGACCTAGCAACGAGCAGGGTGTCCGACCACCTTGCCAGTGAATGCACATTAAGGGCCATGGTTGTACACAATGTCCTTTATGTATTACATTTCGGGCATTTTGGACTTTTATCCAAAGCGATTTACAAAGAGTACATTTGTTGACAGATACAGCAATATATCGCTGTGGTACACAAAGATAAGAAATAGAGCAGGCTTCAAGCATTCATAAGTTGCAAGGTTAATAGAATGAGCTTCATAATTGCTAGGTTGCCTGCATAATAGCTGAGATAAGGAGCAGAGCGTGCCATTGTGAGTCCGCTTTACCAACATCTAAGAACATATAATATGCTAAACAATGCTAAGTACTATTAATAATGCCGAGACGTCAAACACTCAAGTTACTGCTAGGGTTTAGGAGAGGAAGGCGGGGGGAGGGGGTTATGTAGAAGTCCAGGGCTGATCTCTGACCAGAGTGGGTCTTGGAGTCTCTTGCGGAAGCTGGTGAGCGACTCGGCCGTCCTGGCCGTCAGCCGGAAGCTCATCCCCACCACTGCCAATGTCACGTGGAGCAAAAGCTCTTCATGCAGCACCTTTAAGTTAAATTCAAGCACCTTTAATTAATTTCCATGGCATCAGTATTCAAGCACGTTACCAAACTGTACTACCAGGGATCCTATGTTAATGGTCCGGTGGTTGTTTAACCCCACATTTTAAAGCTGCTGTCGGTAACGATTTGAGTTGGAAAGAAGAAGAGAAGAGAGAGAGAAGAGGAGAGAGAAGAGAGATTAGAGCAGAAAAGAGCAGGATTTTGAATCTAAACAACCAAAACAACGTCTCCATCCTCTCCCTACGTTTCCTCTGCCCATTTATCATGCACCTGTGATTGACGGGGAAGATGGATGTCCGTCTGTTCATCTGAAGATTAAACCCACCCACCCATACAATACATACAAAAAATATATTTTTTAATTCATATCGTTATTATTTCAGTGTACATGGTGGAATATCACATAGAGCACAATGATCAGCCAGAAAAGCTATTTGTTTAAAAACATTACGACCACTGACTTTACCAGATGTTTTTAGAAGTTTGAAGTTCACACAAAGGTTTTGTATTTGTTGAGGAAGAATGGGATTATACACCGTTTAGAATTGAAGTCGTTTTGATAAAAGAATCTCTGTTTGCAAAATGAATTCATCTTTTTGTCTTTTCAACTTTGTTATGCATCCCGGAAAAAACTTCTACTAAAAACTTCTACTATCAGTTTGATAAATAACAAGTTTAATTTTGGTTACATACAATAGATATTAGTTTACATAGTTTTTCACCTCTCCATGTCTACAAGGGTATTTTTCATTTTCAACACAGGTCGTGTTATAAGATAATAAGATAAGACAATTTTATTCATCCCGAAGGAAATTCTTTATATTATTTATTTGTAAATAATATAAAGTATATAGTATATAGTATATAATATATAGTATTGCAACCTCACTGGTCTTTCATGGTATTCCCATCAATCACAGACCAGAACAGTGGCTTTTCCTTTGCCTACACCCCAGCTAAATGAGTTCATTTAAATCCCACATTCACATGGAAATGTGGTTTTCAGAGAACCAGTGTTGAAATAAACCTAACTCAACTAGTCACATGAAGGATTACATATTAACATATTAATGAATACATCCCCTAACCATTATTATTATCACAGTATTACACTTCAACTACGCCAAATAGTTTTCACCGTCTGAATATCTTATCTCGCCTATATATTTGTATATTTGACATTGTACATTTGTAAATCTGTTAGTTTAGTGTATTTTTATTATTCTGTTGATTTCCATATTGTTTTATTGTACTGTATTGCTATGCAACCTGGCACAAGAATTACCTTCGGGATTAATAAAGTTCTACCTTATCTTATCGTATCTTATCTTATTAAGAAAGCTATTCAAAGTCGACGCCTGTATTTTCATACTCCACTGTGCACGGTTTTATTAATTCTCATTGTTGAATGAGCGAAAGGCACACCGACCCATGGCCTGTGACCACGTGTCCGTCTGGACTCTTTAGCTCAGGCTGCATGTGTCGCCAGGGTGATTATATTTATCAGTAAACAACCTTGATATGACTCTTATTTTTTGCGCATCACAGAGGTTAGCAGGAGCCAATTAAAATGTTCTGCAGATTTGACCTTGAAATTCTTCTAAACAGGATCTTTGAGGTGTCTTTTTTTTAAGGTGAATTTTCGAAATGATGAAGTCATTAATCTCATATGAAGACTGAATATCATAATTTATGTAATAGTTAATCTTGGTGCCAGTTAACCCATAATCCACAAGAATGAAGAACTGTATGTGAATACAAATACAGAAAGAGAGAGAAAAGAGAGAGTGAGAGACAGAGACAGAGACAGACAGATAGAAGAGAGAGACAGAGAGACAGAGAGAGACAGGGAGGGAGAGAAAAGGGAGCAATACAGACATATACCGAATTGAGAGAGAGATTATTATGGCCTAACTTTTTCACATTTACATTTTTACATACCTTATTACATTTTATTTATGTTTTGAGAGTATGCTTGCTTGTATTATTTTGATATTATTTTATAGACCGAAAGAAAGGGGAGTGAGCAAGGGAGAAGGGAGCAGGTGAGAGAGAGAGAGAGACACACACACACAGAGAGAGATACAGATAGAGAGAGAGAGAGAGCAGAACCGGGCAGCTGAGTTTTGAACATATTGCAATTTTTGTAGGACAATGGAAGGTAAACCATAAAGAATGCTGTTGCAGTTGTCTAATCTGGAGGTGATGAAGGCATGGATAGAGATACAGCCCACAGTATGAAAAATACTATAATATGGGCACACAAAGTGGTCCTGCTAACGCGGCACCCAATTATTAATATTTGAGGGGTACTATGCGAATACACGCTGAATGTCTAAGGCAAAAACGCCGGTACACACACAAACTCAAATACACACGTGCGCACGCAAAAGGTACACACACTAAAAGCGTTAAGAATTGCACCGGGATACCGGGAACCTAGGACTGCATTCTTCTTTATGTTGTAGTGTGCGAGTGAAAAGAAAGGTGACATTCACCGCCACCCAAGCATCCTCTGAATACACCCCTGCTCTCTCCTTTTAAATTATCTATACATAAAGGAGAGAGAGAGAGAGTCATACATAGATAGAGTATATACGTATATAGGGACTTGCTACACAAGAGCTTGTCTCGCAGCGATCACAGAACAACAGATAGATTGTCCTCTAGCCAGCGGGCATCTCTGCTGAAAGACAACTACATTCCATAGCGCCATGGCAATGACAGCACCACAAAGGTGTCCCACTGGACTGTGTATCGTTGAATGCTGATGTCACGATCGCGATCGTGTCTCCGGGCTCCCGGGCGCCAGTGCCGCCCCTGGAGGATTAGCGGGGCTCCCGGGCGCCAGTGCCGCCCCTGGGTGGTTAGCGGCACCTGCGCTACTTTCGCGGCTGCCCGCAATTAACAATCACGCACAGTATAAAGCCCTCGGGTTTCAACTCACTGTTGTCGGACCATTGCTAATGTCATTGTTATGTCTTGTTGCACATTACTTGTTAAATCGTTGGACTACCCGTATGAATGCCTACCTGCCTGTCGGTTCCTCACCTGCCTACCTACCTACCTGCCTGTCTGTCCTTCACCTGTCTGCCTGCCTGCATCATGGTTAATAAATACCATTCCGCACTGCATAACCCCGAGTCCTGAGTCTTGCGTTTGGGTCCTCCTGCCCCACATCGTGACAGTTGAATGCTGAATTTGATTTGGATTGAAAGGCATTCTAGGAAATCTCAATTTTTATATATTTTTTTAAAACGCTATTGAATATGATGACATTCCGTTTAACCTCCTGATTGCTGGCCACAGTTGTCGGCTATTAATGGAAACCTCTGTTATTGAGATACTAAGCCACTTGTCACACAATAGCACACAATAAGAATGTATAGCTGAACCGAAACGGCCATTGATGTTTTGGAAGAAGTATGATTGAAAATCTATATTGTGTGTGAAATGAAAGGAACGACTATGGCTACGACATGTCAAGGTTGATTGTGCACACACACACACACACATATAATGAACATTCAATTACATAGAAAAGGGGCCTATGCTTTGACACATAGATATATGGACATTTCGATGTGCAAAAAAAAAGTTTAGGTCTGTAGACAATGTCATGGCTTCGATCATTCAAAACAACTACTACTAGTCCAAGACACGGATGTGAAACAAGACTATACTCTCTGTAGAACAGCTAATGGGACCTGTTGTGATAAGAGACGGTGGCCCGGCGGTGCGCTCAGATTGTAACAACATGGCATATGAAGCGCCCACAGTTTCAACACGACGGCAATGTTGCCATTAGCGATCTGACGGTCAGTTTACTCTTGTCCCCCACAATGCAGCTCGTATGCCTTTGCCATGAGGAGTTCCATATTTGCGACTGAAGGAATTAAAACTAATACGATAGCACAAAGCAGGCCAGCATTGATAAACTAAGCAAAACCACCCGTAGCTGATGCGAGGACAAGCTAATACGTCCGGTTCCGGACACCGACGTCCCTAGACTACGTGTCTGTAAAGGTTTAAAATCAAACCCGTGTAGTAGACTGGCCACTGTAAAACTACTTTATTAAAGGTTTATATTTTCTCCTTTTTTCTGGTTTCCCGGTGCAGGAACTGTGTAGTCTCCCCCATATTACTCCAATACAAGTAAAAGTTGCTCAGTCAAAATTTTACTTAAGTTAAAGTACTGGAGTACTTGCTTTTGAAAATACTTAAGTAATAAAGTATATTTTCGTTTTAATGTCAACGCATTGTTGTATTGTTGCCACAATGAATTTAAAGAACCTAATGACTGAAACAACCGACTGAATGCACTGACTTGCTTATAGAACCTGTGGAATAAAAAGCTTGTTGATGCATCCAAGCCTTTACTAATACCTATTGAAACACGATTGCATCGACAAAAGGACAACCATTGGCGTTTTCATTTTTGTATTTAACAACCCTCCCGACCCCCCAAACAGCATGGCAGTGTTCTAACACAGCTCTGGCAATATGTGTGCATCAGCAGCTACTCTTGGTTAAAGAATGTCTCCTAGCTGACCAAAATACAACAAAACTAAAAGAAGAGAGAAAAGGAACTGCAGTGCTTGTTCACAGTGAACTGTTAGCTCAAAAGAAGAGTCCTCTCATCCTATGCAGACGCCCTGTCTGGCAGACTTGGAATTGCTGTAGATGCAGCTTCCTCAAAAAATAAATGATATAAAAACAACCAACCTACTTAAAATCACAGTTACACACATTTAACTTTATAACTGCCCAACAGTAACACTGTTGGGCCGGTTCAACTCCCAACATAACAACATATATATTTACCCTGACCTGTAGGACTATTTGTCTATATCAGGAATGCCCAAACTTTTTTGAACTAAGATCTACTTTTCAAGTTTCCAGTCTGCTGAGATCTACCAGTCCTCTCTCTCCCCTCTCTCTCTCCCCCCCCCTCTCTCTCTCCCTCCCCCCACTCTCTCTCTTTCCCTCCCTCCCCCCCCCCCTCTCTCTCTCTCTCCCTCTCATTTCGACCATCTCGAACATGGACTTCAGATATGGCCATGGGTGCACTGGTGTGGACTCGTCTTCTGCATCTCGTAGCCATCATTACAACTCAGCTATCTGAGTAACGTCTACCCGATCTGAGAAGCGCATGCGCGAGGTACAGGTACGGCGTCATCACTTGAACAAATCACACGCAGATTGCATTTTAGAAAAGAAAAGACATTTCATCCGCTGACTTCAAAGCTATACTTAAAATTAACGAGTAACGAGACCTTTCTTAGAAATGTAGTGGAGTTGAAAGTACAATATTTGTCTTTCAAATGTAGTAGAGTGAAAGTGATAAGTTCCTCAAAATTAAAAAATAATAAGTACAGATACTCAAAAAACATACTTAAGTACAGTACTCAAGTAAATTTACTCCTTTACTGTCCACCACTGAATATAATACATTAATAACAAGAAGAGGAAGAATCACTATTGTGCACTCTGCACATAACAAAATAAGATCATGCAAACAAACAAGAGAGCATACAAAAAGTAAAATAAGTGTAGGTCTATGAAGTGCTTACACGTTCAGCGTTTCCTCTATCTTCATCATCCAACAGGGGCACAGCGCCGCCAGTGGATTACTAGCGCCACTGCAATGCTAGCGCCACTACAATTAATGATCAATGATTTCAAAACATATACAGTTGTATGAGTCCGTCTCTGTTGGAATGCACCCGAGCCCTACTGGAATCAGTGAAAACCTAACCACTAAAACCGCTCTCCGCCATGGACATGCACATCAGCACCATGCACGCTCACGTCATCGCTGTCCATGCACGCTCATATCAATGCCGCGCACGCTCATATCAGCACCGTGCACGCTCACGTCAGCGCTGTCCATGCACGCTCACATCAATGCCGCGCACGCTCACATCAGCACCGTGCACACTCACGTCAGCGCTGCGCACGCTCACATCAGCACCGTGCACACTCACGTCAGCGCTGCGCACGCTCACATCAGCACCGTGCACGCTCACGTCAGCGCTGCGCACGCTCACATCAGCACCGTGCACGCTCAAGTCATGCACCGTGCATGCTCACACACACCTCAGCACCACTGCTAAAAAAAAAAATCATAGGGGAAATACTGAAGTACATGATGATGATGATGATGAGGACAACAAATTAACTCCATAAAGTAGCAGCCGCTGAGCCACTGACTCAGAGGATTCTCCGTCTCCTCTGTGAGGCACCCTGGGGTGCTGAAGGTGTGCCTGGAGATTACGAGTGACCACGGTGTTCTTCACTGTGATCAGAACAACTGACTCGTCACCAATAGATCGGCTGTCCCGGTTAATCCTGATCATCGGTACGGCTAACCAATCTGATTGCCGGTTCCTACTAAACGCCTCCCTGGCTCATGGTGTAATACAACATAATGGCTTCCTGTGCCGCTGTGGCGTATCCCTGTTAAGAGGAAAGGTGCAGTACTGGCTGATGAATTCCTCTTTCAACAGCAAATAGGAGGTGGGGTTAGCGGTGGAGGGGTAGAGGGGTAGGGTGGTCACACAGCAAACGCTGGCTCTCTCGTGCCACTCCTTTCAAGGGCCCTCCAGCTCACGTGTAGGACGAGAGCAACAACAACAACAACAACAACAACAACATCAACACGTCAGTGGAGAGGCAGGGAAGGCAGGGAAGGCAGGGAGGGAGGGAGTCAGGGAGGGAGGGAGAGAGGCAGGGAAGGAGGGAGGGAGGGAGGCAGGGAGGAAGGCAGGAAGGGGGGCAGGGAGGCAAGCAGGGAGGGAGGGAGGCAGGGAGGCAAGTAGGGAGGGAGTCAAGTAGGGAGGAAGGGAGGCAGGGAGGCAGGGAGGGAGGCAGGGAGGCAAGTAGGGAAGGAGGCAAGTAGGGAGGGAGTCAAGTAGGGAGGGAGTCAAGTAGGGAGGCAGGGAGGGAGGCAGGGAAGGAGGGAGGCAGGGAAGGAGGACAGGGTTCACTCACAATGTTCATGAGCGTCAGGAGGTAGTTCTGCACGTGCTCCTTGCCGTGGAAGCGGACCACCGAGTCGTCGACGCCCAGCAGCACCTCAATGTTGTAGTCCTCCTCGCCTGCGTGTCGCCGCCGCCGGACCGTCTGGTTGACCTGAGCCGCCACGGCGTCGAGTGCACCCGGGACGTCCAGCTCTGTGTGTGTGTGGGGTGGAGAAGACGGAAATGTAAATGTATGTTTCCCATGCCAATAAAGCTCTTGAAATTGAAATTGAAATTGACAGACAGACAGACAGACAGACAGACAGATAGATAGACAAATCCCAACACCGTCGGGGCTAACACTCAACAGTGACAAACGGATGGTTATAGTGTATACTATGCTACACTATGCTCAGGAAATATATTACAGGGAGATCCCAGTAAAAAGAGCTAGTTGATATTCAAATGACCTGACATTTCTCTTCATGCGTGACCATTCATAGCTTGGTCATCGCTGTGTGAGACAAAGCCAGAGAGGGATGTTATGCATCTGGTGAAGCCACAGAAAAACTTCAGGAACCTTCCGTGTATGTGTTGTGCGTCCTGAGGTGCTGAAGGTTACACAAAACACACACAAAACACACTTTCCCACTCAAACACACACAAATACGCACAGACACACGCACACACACATTTTACACCCCCACACAAAACAGAACACAAACAAAAACACACACTTGTCCCCGCACACACACACACACACAAATACACACACACACAAATACACACCCATAAATACACAAAAATACACTTGCAAACACACACACACTTTTGCACACTCAAAAACACCCACACACAGACACACTCAAAAACACCCACGTGCCCCCACACACACACACGCACACACACACCGATGCCAGAAAATGGTGGACCACTAATGGGGGTGAGGGTCTCCATGTTTCATGTGTCGGCGGCGCTGAGTGCAGAGAAAGCCGCCAGTGATGGACGAGGAAGTCGCAGGCTAACATAAATAGGGGCGGAGCCGGTGGGCCCCCGAGCCGACAGAGTTGGGATTGTTGAGTGCATTCCACCTCCTCAGCCCCGCCCCCACCGTGACACAGGCATTCTTGTTGCGGCAGGCCGGGGCGACGCCTCCTCACACACACACACACACAACACACACACACACACACACACACACACACACACACACACACACACACACACACACACACACACACACACACACACACACACACACACACACACACATAAATGAATGCACACAAACACACACAGTCACACACAGACCAACATGCACACGAACACACACACACACATACCAACATATACACATGCGCGCACACACACACACACACCTCCAGACTAAACAGGGCTCTCTGAGGTCCTCACTTCAAACGCAACAGGACTTCCCCTCATGGCTACTGTGTGTGTGTGTGTGTGTGTGGTGTCTGCATGCCTGAATGTTTGTTGGTGTGCCTGTGTGTGTGTGTGTGCCTGTGTGTATGTGTGTGTGTGTGTTCGGTGTGTGTGTGTGCCTGTGTGCCTGTGTGTATGTGTGTGTGTGTGTGTGTGTGTGTGCACTAGGCTGACGGCTGAGTCCATCTACCCCTCCCTTGACCCCCATCTCCCTGGCCCTACAGGGGGGCCGTGCCGGGCAGCAGTAGTAGTAACTACCACACGTGGCACCGTGGCAAGTGGTCCGGCCAGAGAGCTGCCAAACACACCGCAGGGCTAAAAATGGCAATCGGCTGGATGTCAACCGCCTACTCACCAACACACACACACACACAACACACACACACACACACACACACACACACACACACACACACACACACACACACACACACACACACACACACACACACACACACACACACAACACACACACACACACACACACACACACCCCGTCAGTCCCGAGTGGAAATCTACTGTGCAGCCACTGTGACAGGGGTGAGTATCCAGCCCTCGCTCACACACACACAAGGCTCCGACTCAAACGGCAAGCTTCCTCATAAGCTTGCACACGCTGCCGCGGCACAGAGGGAGAGGGATCGTATTTTATTTTATATTTTCAACGCTAGATTTATTACTCATATATATAAATATATATGTAGTCAAAGTCTGTTTTATTGTCACGTTCCTCATAACCCAGGGCCATTCTGAACAGTGAAATTCTTGTGACATGGCAGGTGACGCAAATGAGATAAAAATATAAAACAGCAAGATAAATATAGGTATATAAGTAAGAGAGGGAGAGAGAGAAAGAGAGCGAGATGAAAATGAAGATGATTTAAAGACCAGTGTTTACATTAAAAGATAAGTTGTATTGTTGACCACGTAGCATGTACAACTCATGTTTTATTGTGATATTTACTAATGTATATAATATTCACTTTCTGGACACTTGACTGGATATGTGTGTGTGTGTGTGTGTGTGTGTGTGTGTGTGTGTACTCGGTGTGTTTACAAACTGAGTAATGTAAGCCACTTTTCAAACTCATTTTCAAGGGAAAACCTACTTTTCCCCAGGAGCGAGTTGAGGAATTTCCCACACAAATGACTGATTCTTCGTGAGCGAGAGGCAGTGGGCATTCAAAGTCCAATTTCAGAAGCATCCAAGTTCACGTGGCTTGGTGCGTGTGGAAGCAAACATTTTCACGGTTATTCATCAGAAAAAAGAAAATATATCGAAAACAACAAATTACTTTTTTCCCCAACACAAAACAATAGACCTTTTGTCTTTTCGGTCGTGTACGACAATGTGGTTTATGATGTGGTGGCTCGACCATCAGGGTGTTGCATGCTGGGCCGGATTTGGCACCTACTGTTACATCTGACTGACTCAGGGGACGCGGGTGGTCTTAATGCCCCCCCCCCCCCCCCCCCCCCCGGGACCATAAACCTTAAACAACGCCACACGCATGTAGTGCGCCAGTAGCTCAGGAGGTAAGAGCGGTTGTCTGGAAACGGGAAGTCATCTCACCGTCTGTTCTCCTTCTCAACTTGACGTGGTGCTTCGCTTTCGGGGGCCTGACATGAGTCTCTCCGTCCGGACGTCTGTCGAGGATACAAAATGTGTACTCTCTCTCTCTCTTTCTCTCTTTCTGTCTCTCCCCTCTCCCTCTCTCTCACTCTCCCACTCCATCTCTCTCACTCTCGCTCTCTCTCTATGTATACATGGATTCTCTCTCTATATATAGCGCTCTGTCATACGCCTGACCTCTCTCTCCCCCCATCCATCCCCATTGCCTCTCGCTCCCTCTATCCATCTCTCTCTCTCTCTCTCTCTTTCTCTCTCTATCCGTCTCCTCGTCATACTCGTCACACATATCAGAAGTGCAAGGAGGAGGCTGGTGTAGTGTGTGTGTGTGTGTGTGTGTGTGTGTGTGTGTGTGTGTGTTGGGGGGGGGGGGCGGCAGACGGGCGGAGAGGCTCATGTCAGGCCTCACGAAGCGAAGCACCACGTCAACTTGAGAAGGAGAACAGACGGTAAGATGACTGGAGTGAGTAATGAGTTCATGCGCTGGGATTTGATCAGATATTGAGCAGGGGGGGGAGGCTTCTAAATAAATCTGATTATCTCTCCAAGCTTTTGGTCTTCATGATTTATCTCCCGGGGAAGATTTGATTCGTAAACATCCGCCATCCATGTATCGTTGCGGAGACCACAGATGGGGAAACTCCTGAAGTAAATATTCTGAAGCAGCCCATCCCTCATAACAAAATTTACCCGCTGATTTAAAATCATATAATTGTTGTCTTTTTTTTCTGAAATTTGACAGATGGTTCGCCTGCTCCACAATTAAGTGAAGTGACAAAAGTTTAAGATACTTTCAAACGGCTTAAAAAATGTATGAAACTCTAGGCTCTGGAAACAGAACTGAGATTTTAACAAGCTGTGTGGTTTGCTAGCAAGGACAGCACAGACAGATTTTACTGTAGCACTTATCGCACGGATACAATAAGCAAAAATTATTCATTTATTACCAATGTGTCACATTCGGATGATGCAGGCTTTTGAAAAATGTACAAAATGCTGTCCAGATAAACGTTAGATCTGGTGAAATGGTTTCAATTATAGAAACACAGACCTTTCTGAGCATACAGACATCATATATTAATGCCTACATACACTATTCTTGTTTTCATTTACATATACAGAAAGTGGTTTATGTTGGTTTCACGTCCAATTATTAACTTCAACAATGCTATTCGCTTTTTTTGTGAAAAAATCTGAAATGTAATTAAGTTCCTATATAGGCTCTCCCTCCATCGGATAATTCCCCACATGTTGGAATCTCATTTATTTATAAAAGATAGTGCACCACCTGCACTGCGACGCATCAGTGCGGTGTTTTCGAGATTGAGAGATTTCTCTGGGTCTCCGGGTGTGGGGCCGTGATTAATGAGCTTCGGGTAGACCGTGTGTGTGTGGTGCGTGCGTGTCTGTGTGCGTATGTAAATGGTAAATGGATCCAAAGCGCTTTACAGTTGCCTCACATTCTCCCATTCATACACCGATGGCAGTGCCAACCATGCAAGGTAACAACCAACACATCAGGAGCAGTTAGGGTTAGGTGACGTCTTGCTCAGGGACACCTCAACACTTAGCTAGGCGGAGCCTGGGGATCGAAACCAGCAACCTTAGAGAGAGGTTTTCCCTCTCTCTCTATGTATATATGCATTCTCTCTATATACAGTATATATATATCTCTGTCATACGCCTGACCTCTCTCTCCGCCCTATCCATCCCCATCGCCTCTCTCTCCCTCCATCCATCCATCCATCTCTCTCTCTCTCTCTCTCTCTCTCTCTCTGTCCTTGTCATACTTGTCACACATGTGTGGGGGGGGGGGCGTGGGGGGGAGCAGTGAGTGAGCGAGAGGGGGTGGCGATGGATGTCACAGCTTGGGGGGGGGGGGGTGTTGTATCCTCGACAGACGTCCGGACGGAGAGACTCATGTCAGGCCCCCGAAAGCGAAGCACCACGTCAAGTTGAGAAGGAGAACAGACGGTGAGATGACTTCCCGTTTCCAGACAACCGCTCTTACCTCCTGAGCTACTGGCGCACTACATGCGTGTGGCGTTGTTTAAGGTTTATGGTCCCGGGGGGGGG
This sequence comes from Coryphaenoides rupestris, assembly GCA_002895965.2. NCBI lineage: Eukaryota > Metazoa > Chordata > Actinopteri > Gadiformes > Macrouridae > Coryphaenoides > Coryphaenoides rupestris. The sequence continues at coordinate 105,590 of PIJE02001059.1, read as the reverse complement.
GGGGGGCATTAAGACCACCCGCGTCCCCTGAGTCAGTCAGATGTAACAGTAGGTGCCAAATCCGGCCCAGCATGCAACACCCTGATGGTCGAGCCACCACATCATAAACCACATTGTCGTACACGACCGAAAAGACAAAAGGTCTATTGTTTTGTGTTGGGGAAAAAAGTAATTTGTTGTTTTCGATATATTTTCTTTTTTCTGATGAATAACCGTGAAAATGTTTGCTTCCACACGCACCAAGCCACGTGAACTTGGATGCTTCTGAAATTGGACTTTGAATGCCCACTGCCTCTCGCTCACGAAGATCAGTCATTTGTGTGGGAAATTCCTCAACTCGCTCCTGGGGGAAAAGTAGGTTTTCCCTGAAAATGAGTTTGAAAAAGTGGCTTACATTACTCAGTTTGTAAACACACCGAGTACACACACACACACACACACACACACACACACACACACATATCCAGTCAAGTGTCCAGGAAAGTGAATATTATATACATTAGTAAATATCACAATAAACATGAGTTTGTACATGCTACGTTGGTCAACAATACAACTTATCTTTTTAATGTAAACACTGGTCTTTAAATCATCTTCATTTTCATCTCGCTCTCTTTCTCTCTCTCCCTCTCTTACTTATATACCTATATTTATCTTGCTGTTTTATATTTTTATCTCATTTGCGTCACCTGCCATGTCACAAGAATTTCACTGTTCAGAATGGCCCTGGGTTATGAGGAACGTGACAATAAAACAGACTTTGACTACATATATATTTATATATATGAGTAATAAATCTAGCGTTGAAAATATAAAATAAAATACGATCCCTCTCCCTCGTGCGCGCAGGCAGCGTGTGCAAGCTTATGAGGAAGCTTGCCGTTTGAGTCGGAGCCTTGTGTGTGTGTGAGCGAGGGCTGGATACTCACCCCTGTCACAGTGGCTGCACAGTAGATTTCCACTCGGGACTGACGGTGTGTGTGTGTGTGTGTGTGTGTGTGTGTGTGTGTGTGTGTGTGTGTGTGTGTGGTGTGTGTGTGTGTGTGTGTGTGTGTGTGTGTGTGTGTGTGTGTGTGTGTGTGTGTGTGTGTGTGTGTGTGTGTGTGTGGTGAGTAGGGCGGTTGACATCCAGCCGATTGCCATTTTTAGCCCTGCGGTGTGTTTGGCAGCTCTCTGACCGGACCACTTGCCACGGTGCCACGTGTGGTAGTTACTACTACTGCTGCCCGGCACGGCCCCCCTGTAGGGCCAGGGAGATGGGGGTCAAGGGAGGGGTAGATGGACTCAGCCGTCAGCCTAGTGCACACACACACACACACACACACATACACACAGGCACACACACACACCGAACACACACACACACATACACACAGGCACACACACACACACAGGCACACCAACAAACATTCAGGCATGCAGACACACACACACACACACACACACAGTAGCCATGAGGGGAAGTCCTGTTGCGTTTGAAGTGAGGACCTCAGAGAGCCCTGTTTACTCTGGAGGTGTGTGTGTGTGTGTGCGCGCATGTGTATATGTTGGTATGTGTGTGTGTGTGTTCGTGTGCATGTTGGTCTGTGTGTGACTGTGTGTGTTTGTGTGCATTCATTTATGTGTGTGTGAGGGGTGTGTGTGTGTGTGTGTGTGTGTGTGTGTGTGTGTGTGTGTGTGTGTGTGTGTGTGTGTGTGTGTGTGTGTGTGTGTGTGTGTGTGTGTGTGTGTGTGTGTGTGTGTGTGTGTGTGTGTGAGGAGGCGTCGCCCCGGCCTGCCGCAACAAGAATGCCTGTGTCACGGTGGGGGCGGGGCTGAGGAGGTGGAATGCACTCAACAATCCCAACTCTGTCGGCTCGGGGGCCCACCGGCTCCGCCCCTATTTATGTTAGCCTGCGACTTCCTCGTCCATCACTGGCGGCTTTCTCTGCACTCAGCGCCGCCGACACATGAAACATGGAGACCCTCACCCCCATTAGTGGTCCACCATTTTCTGGCATCGGTGTGTGTGTGCGTGTGTGTGTGTGGGGGCACGTGTGGGTGTTTTTGAGTGTGTCTGTGTGTGTGTGTTTTAAACGTGTGCAAAAGTGTGTGTGTGTTTGCAAGTGTATTTTTGTGTATTTATGGGTGTGTGTGTGTATTTGTGTGTGTGTGTGTGCGGGGACAAGTGTGTGTTTTTGTTTGTGTTCTGTTTTGTGTGGGGGTGTAAAATGTGTGTGTGCGTGTGTCTGTGCGTATTTGTGTGTGTTTGAGTGGGAAAGTGTGTTTTGTGTGTGTTTTGTGTAACCTTCAGCACCTCAGGACGCACAACACATACACGGAAGGTTCCTGAAGTTTTTCTGTGGCTTCACCAGATGCATAACATCCCTCTCTGGCTTTGTCTCACACAGCGATGACCAAGCTATGAATGGTCACGCATGAAGAGAAATGTCAGGTCATTTGAATATCAACTAGCTCTTTTTACTGGGATCTCCCTGTAATATATTTCCTGAGCATAGTGTAGCATAGTATACACTATAACCATCCGTTTGTCACTGTTGAGTGTTAGCCCCGACGGTGTTGGGATTTGTCTATCTATCTGTCTGTCTGTCTGTCTGTCTGTCTGTCTGTCTGTCTGTCTGTCAATTTCAATTTCAATTTCAAGAGCTTTATTGGCATGGGAAACATACATTTACATTTCCGTCTTCTCCACCCCACACACACACAGAGCTGGACGTCCCGGGTGCACTCGACGCCGTTGCGGCTCAGGTCAACCAGACGGTCCGGCGGCGGCGACACGCAGGCGAGGAGGACTACAACATTGAGGTGCTGCTGGGCGTCGACGACTCGGTGGTCCGCTTCCACGGCAAGGAGCACGTGCAGAACTACCTCCTGACGCTCATGAACATTGTGAGTGAACCCTGTCCTCCTTCCCTGCCTCCCTCCTTCCCTGCCTCCCTCCCTGCCTCCCTCCCTCCCTGCCTCCCTCTTCTCCCTCCCTCCCTGCCTCTCCCTCCTGCCTCCCTGCCTCCCTGCCTTCCTGCCTCCCTGCCCCTGCCTGCCTGCCTCCTTGCCTCCCTTCCTACCTTTCCTGCCTGCCTCTCTCTCCCTCTCTCTTGACCAATCGTCCCCCACTTTTTCCCTCTCTTGCATCTAAAACCTCTACGCCGTCGTGCCCTGACTCTTCACGTACACACGACACCTGTGGCAAACTGTGACTCTCTTGAGTGTCGTCCTCACCATTGTCCTCCCCTCCCAAATGAAATCTGCCCCACGTCCTCCTATTCCTCTCTCCCGTGCGTGTCGCCTACCTGGAATAGACATCCTCATACCTGCTCCTCTAGCCTTCCCTGCTTACTATCTCTGACTTTCTCAAACTATATGTCTCTGAAAATGTTTAATCCTTAAATGACAAACCCAGTATATTAATTCAATTACTGTTAATCCGTGTTAACTGTGTTCTCGATGTGCTATTAATATTGTCGGGTCTTGTGTTAGTTGGGCTCTCTGGATCATCTACTACACCGAACGCGCTAATAAAGGCTGGAGGGCCCTTTTAACCCAGACGCCGTGAGCTGGAGGGCCCTTGAAAGGAGCGGCACGAGAGAGCCAGCGTTTGCTGTGTGACCACTCTACCCCTCCACCCCTCCACCGCTAACCCCACCTCCTATTTGCTGTTGAAAGAGGAATTCATCAGCCAGTACTGCACCTTTCCTCTTAACAGGGATACGCCACAGCGGCACAGGAAGCCATTATGTTGTATTACACCATGAGCCAGGGAGGCATTTAGTAGGAACCGGCAATCAGATTGGTTAGCCATACCGATGATCAGGATTAACCGGGACAGCCGATCTATTGGTGACGAGTCAGTTGTTCTGATCACAGTGAAGAACACCGTGGTCACTCGTAATCTCAAGGCACGCCTTCAGCACCCCAGGGTGCCTCACAGAGGAGACGGAGAATCCTCTGAGTCAGTGGCTCAGCGGCTGCTACTTTATGGAGTTAATTTGTTGTCCTCATCATCATCATCATCATGTACTTCAGTATTTCCCCTATGATTTTTTTTTTAGCAGTGGTGCTGAGGTGTGTGTGAGCATGCATAGCGGTAAGCTTGTATTTTCTTTTGCACCATTATGCTTGTCACATACGTGTGTCGTATGTGTACACACAACGATGCATGATGTGTGCTCGTGGAAGCTAATTAACGTGGATAGTGTACTTGCCTATAGTCAATGTGCTTCAACTAGGCTAAGCTCTGCTCTGTGCTANTTGCTGAATGTGTGGACCTGGAGCAAGTGATCTGTACTGTTCTTTATGTGTGGCCGCCCTGCTCCGTGCCTTTGTCAAGCTCACGGTAGACTTGGCTTGAGAAGATTTCATAAGGAAGCACGTATGCAGATTTCATATAAATGTACTACGGCCACGCATTTTTCCACAAGTATGGATCATGAGTTTATCGTACTTCCTCGCTTCTGGAAGACTTGGTATCGCTAATTAATTTTTAAGCCACAAGCGTCAATATTATCTTCGTGGAAGCTAATTAACATGGATAGTGTACTTGCCTATAGTCAATGTGCTTCAACTAGGCTAAGCTCTGCTCTGTGCTATTTGGCTATGTTTATAAATAAGAACAAAATAAAGATAGAGAGAGAGAGAGAGAGAGAGAGAGATGGATGGATGGAGGAGGGAGCGAGAGGCAATGGGGATGGATGGGCGGAGAGAGAGGTCAGGCGTATGACAGAGATATATATATACTGTATATAGAGAGAATGCATATATACATAGAGAGAGAGGGAAAACCTCTCTCTAAGGTTGCTGGTTTCGATCCCCAGGCTCCGCCTAGCTAAGTGTTGAGGTGTCCCTGAGCAAGACGTCACCTAACCCTAACTGCTCCTGATGTGTTGGTTGTTACCTTGCATGGTTGGCACTGCCATCGGTGTATGAATGGGAGAATGTGAGGCAACTGTAAAGCGCTTTGGATCCATTTACCATTTACATACGCACACAGACACGCACGCACCACACACACACGGTCTACCCGAAGCTCATTAATCACGGCCCCACACCCGGAGACCCAGAGAAATCTCTCAATCTCGAAAACACCGCACTGATGCGTCGCAGTGCAGGTGGTGCACTATCTTTTATAAATAAATGAGATTCCAACATGTGGGGAATTATCCGATGGAGGGAGAGCCTATATAGGAACTTAATTACATTTCAGATTTTTCACAAAAAAGCGAATAGCATTGTTGAAGTTAATAATTGGACGTGAAACCAACATAAACCACTTTCTGTATATGTAAATGAAAACAAGAATAGTGTATGTAGGCATTAATATATGATGTCTGTATGCTCAGAAAGGTCTGTGTTTCTATAATTGAAACCATTTCACCAGATCTAACGTTATCTGGACAGCATTTTGTACATTTTTCAAAAGCCTGCATCATCCGAATGTGACACATTGGTAATAAATGAATAATTTTTGCTTATTGTATCCGTGCGATAAGTGCTACAGTAAAATCTGTCTGTGCTGTCCTTGCTAGCAAACCACACAGCTTGTTAAAATCTCAGTTCTGTTTCCAGAGCCTAGAGTTTCATACATTTTTTAAGCCGTTTGAAAGTATCTTAAACTTTTGTCACTTCACTTAATTGTGGAGCAGGCGAACCATCTGTCAAATTTCAGAAAAAAAAGACAACAATTATATGATTTTAAATCAGCGGGTAAATTTTGTTATGAGGGATGGGCTGCTTCAGAATATTTACTTCAGGAGTTTCCCCATCTGTGGTCTCCGCAACGATACATGGATGGCGGATGTTTACGAATCAAATCTTCCCCGGGAGATAAATCATGAAGACCAAAAGCTTGGAGAGATAATCAGATTTATTTAGAAGCCTCCCCCCCCTGCTCAATATCTGATCAAATCCCAGCGCATGAACTCATTACTCACTCCAGTCATCTTACCGTCTGTTCTCCTTCTCAAGTTGACGTGGTGCTTCGCTTCGTGAGGCCTGACATGAGCCTCTCCGCCCGTCTGCCGCCCTGGAAGCTAATTAACATGGATAGTGTACTTGCCTATAGTCAATGTGCTTCAACTAGGCTAAGCTCTGCTCTGTGCTATTTGGCTATGTTTATAAATAAGAACAAAATAAAGATGGTGGACCTGGAGAACCCGAAGGCCTTTCATTTTTGCCATTATCCACCCTGCGATGACTTCCTTCCTTTTTCCCAGCAAAACCGGCTGGGGCTGAACGATTTGGTACAAAGAATAATCATATTGCGACAATTGGTGAGAATTATAATTTTTGCATCACCATGCTCATTTTTACTGAAAAACTATCATGACGTGACATTTGTTGGGGTCTGTGCCAAGCAAACATGTTTTCTTATATCTGGTGGAAAACATGATGTAGACCACGGCATCTCTGCAGAAAATTGCAGCTGCTGTGATTTGGATATTACACTTGGCCGCATTGCGATTTAGATTTAGATTAGCATTTTGTTCAGGCCTAATGCAGTCCCTTTAGCGTCCACACAATGTGTTTTGTAGCCTCATTAAAAGAGGACATGAATGGGGAGGAGGGGGGGGGGGGCAGAGAGCACACGCTGCACTCAACAAAGGGAATAGGGAAAAAATATGAAAACGTCAGTTCATCCCGCCCACAGTGCTCTGGCTTCAGACACTGGAGGAGAGGCTCATGTCAGGCCTCACGAAGCGAAGCACCACGTCAACTTGAGAAGGAGAACAGACGGTAAGATGACTGGAGTGAGTAATGAGTTCATGCGCTGGGATTTGATCAGATATTGAGCAGGGGGGGGAGGCTTCTAAATAAATCTGATTATCTCTCCAAGCTTTTGGTCTTCATGATTTATCTCCCGGGGAAGATTTGATTCGTAAACATCCGCCATCCATGTATCGTTGCGGAGACCACAGATGGGGAAACTCCTGAAGTAAATATTCTGAAGCAGCCCATCCCTCATAACAAAATTTACCCGCATCATATA
>PIJE02001059.1:60604-95312 GCA_002895965.2 Coryphaenoides rupestris | reverse complement strand
CCTGCCCAGTGATCTCAGGGGAACTCATAGGCAGTTGCAGCATGTCAGACATTGCATTGTGTTTCGGCAGCTGTGAATCATGTACCGTAGTCATCGGCAGCATCGTAGCGCAAGACCCAGTGGCCTATAGCTCGCTAAATGTCAACGCATTGATGCAGGATGTATTGGTCATCCTATAGGCATCGGGGTGATGCTGGTGTTGCTGGTATGCCATGGTCCATGATATGACACATTACACAGTCATTAAAGTGGCATTGACTCTGATGCACAGAGTTGTCAATTGGCAAAAGTGTAGTTATTCATTGAAAGGCTACCATGAACCTAAGTGGCAGGAAGACAAAGACAAATTATATGCAGGGCAATTCCCTTTTTTCTTATCATTATAAGAATTAAAGCTTTGTACCGCATATATTTTGCGTGCATGTCATGCAGTCCCGGAAGTACAACTGTGGAGCGCTGCTGTCCACCAGAACCGCCAAGATGATATAATACGATGCAGTTGCTGGTTTTCGAAATAACTTGTTCCGTTCAAATGATAGAAAATAGCAACAGCGCGCCGTGATTGTGTTCTTGTGCCCAACTCTGTGCTCACTGTGACTGGAACATGTCTGCTCGGTGACAATCCAGCCGTCTTCCGTACACCCATCCCATTAATATGTCTCCTCTCTCTCCATCTCGGTGTACGTCCCACATACGGGCTCCAGCAGCGCCCAGCCAGCCTCATAAACATTATTCTGTAACTTGTTGTTGTTGTGTTACACCTTCTGCATTGCAGGCTTCTGGAGGCTATTAAGAATTTATTTTTTCTGCTACAAAGCAGATACACAAAGCTATTTGTGTCTCAGACGACAAGATGCTGTAATCCGCACATTGCGAGTTAAAGGCTTAGCATGGAAAAAATGTGGGGTGAAATATATACTGTATATATTATGGATAGGCATGGAAATGACACCATCCATTTCAAAGGGCTACACAATTACTCCTCTTCAAGTTTTGTTGTCATTTATTTTATTTACATAGGATAATTTAATTTTAATTAAAAAAATGATAATATATTTAAATTTTAACGCAAACAAACACAAAAGCAAGCCGACAGTATTAGGGTCATTAGAAGCACGTTCTTCAGATTTCCATAATGTGTTTAGTGCCGTGGGTGTGATGGAGGATGCAAGGTGTGATGAACAGGGCCGTACCTGACTCCGATTGGCCAGTTCGGTTCATGTGACTCAAACCCAGTAGGGCACGGACACCAGGCCGTAGGAGGAGGTTGGCAAGCAGCCTTCACAAGCCGCTTTCACAAGTGGGCAGAAATACTTCCACTTCCTCCATCAAAGGCATATTAAAAGGCGTGTTTAGTCATTTAGTCAGTGGAGAAGAAATGTCGGCTACAAACCGAATAAACAACGTCAACGTTGGCTGCAGTCAAGAGAAGCTGTCCGTGGGGGGGGGCGGTACATCCCTGCTGCCAGCGTCTCCGATGATGGTTGAGTAATGGAGCCAGGTGGGGTTATGGGGGGGGACCCTCGAGGGACCCTCACAGCGTCACACAAAGCAATAAAGGGTCGCAGCGCCACGGCGGCCCTCAGGATATTATGCCGCGTGTCGCCTCCAGTGTCTGAAGCCAGAGCACTGTGATTCAATCCCCCCCAACACACACACACACACACACACACACACACACACACACACTACACCAGCCTCCTCCTTGCACTTCTGATATGTGTGACGAGTATGACGAGGAGACGGATAGAGAGAGAAAGAGAGAGAGAGAGAGAGAGATGGATAGAGGGAGCGAGAGGCAATGGGGATGGATGGGGGGAGAGAGAGGTCAGGCGTATGACAGAGCGCTATATATAGAGAGAGAATCCATGTATACATAGAGAGAGAGCGAGAGTGAGAGAGATGGAGTGGGAGAGTGAGAGAGAGGGAGAGGGGAGAGACAGAAAGAGAGAAAATATGAAAACGTGAGTTCATCCCGCCCACAGTGCTCTGGCTTCAGACACTGGAGGCGACACGCGGCATAATATCCTGAGGGCCGCCGTGGCGCTGCGACCCTTTATTGCTTTGTGTGACGCTGTGAGGGTCCCTCGAGGGTCCCCCCCCATAACCCCACCTGGCTCCATTACTCAACCATCATCGGAGACGCTGGCAGCAGGGATGTACCGCCCCCCCCCACGGACAGCTTCTCTTGACTGCAGCCAACGTTGACGTTGTTTATTCGGTTTGTAGCCGACATTTCTTCTCCACTGACTAAATGACTAAACACGCCTTTTAATATGCCTTTGATGGAGGAAGTGGAAGTATTTCTGCCCACTTGTGAAAGCGGCTTGTGAAGGCTGCTTACCAACCTCCTCCTACGGCCTGGTGTCCGTGCCCTACTGGGTTTGAGTCACATGAACCGAACTGGCCAATCGGAGTCAGGTACGGCCCTGTTCATCACACCTTGCATCCTCCATCACACCCACGGCACTAAACACATTATGGAAATCTGAAGAACGTGCTTCTAATGACCCTAATACTGTCGGCTTGCTTTTGTGTTTGTTTGCGTTAAAATTTAAATATATTATCATTTTTTAATTAAAATTAAATTATCCTATGTAAATAAAATAGATGACAACAAAACTTGAAGAGGAGTAATTGTGTAGCCCTTTGAAATGGATGGTGTCATTTCCATGCCTATCCATAATATATACAGTATATATTTCACCCCACATTTTTTCCATGCTAAGCCTTTAACTCGCAATGTGCGGATTACAGCATCTTGTCGTCTGAGACACAAATAGCTTTGTGTATCTGCTTTGTAGCAGAAAAAATAAATTCTTAATAGCCTCCAGAAGCCTGCAATGCAGAAGGTGTAACACAACAACAACAAGTTACAGAATAATGTTTATGAGGCTGGCTGGGCGCTGCTGGAGCCCGTATGTGGGACATACACCGAGATGGAGAGAGAGGAGACATATTAATGGGATGGGTGTACGGAAGACAGCTGGATTGTCACCGAGCAGACATGTTCCAGTCACAGTGAGCACAGAGTTGGGCACAAGAACACAATCACGGCGCGCTGTTGCTATTTTCTATCATTTGAACGGAACAAGTTATTTGAAAACCAGCAACTGCATCGTATTATATCATCTTGGCGGTTCTGGTGGACAGCAGCGCTCCACAGTTGTACTTCCGGGACTGCATGACATGCACGCAAAATATATGCGGTACAAAGCTTTAATTCTTATAATGATAAGAAAAAAGGGAATTGCCCTGCATATAATTTGTCTTTGTCTTCCTGCCACTTAGGTTCATGGTAGCCTTTCAATGAATAACTACACTTTTGCCAATTGACAACTCTGTGCATCAGAGTCAATGCCACTTTAATGACTGTGTAATGTGTCATATCATGGACCATGGCATACCAGCAACACCAGCATCACCCCGATGCCTATAGGATGACCAATACATCCTGCATCAATGCGTTGACATTTAGCGAGCTATAGGCCACTGGGTCTTGCGCTACGATGCTGCCGATGACTACGGTACATGATTCACAGCTGCCGAAACACAAGCAATGTGAAATCAATCAAAGCCTATGAGTTCCCCTGAGATCACTGGGCAGGCAATCATAGAGGAGAATAATCGTAGTATAATGAAACTCAAATAGGTGTAATGCACAGGCGGACTGATGTGGGATGGGGAGGTTGGAAAGTTCACTTTGATGAATATTAGGACTAGTCCATGAAGGCCCCTAGGTAGTACGAACCATTTCCCATTATGGAAATTAAATTTTAATCATGCAAATGCCATTGATGGAAAAATCATATATGAACCCATTATGGCCTTTAAAATACATTTGCAGCTTTATATTGACACACAGTTAGACAGCTTAACGATGTGTCTATATACATTATATATATATCAACTGATCTGTAGCCGTGATGTGGGCACAGACTTGAAATTAATAAGGTGACTGGGGGAGCAGGAGAGGGGTTGAGGGAGGATAAGGGACGTGGATCCCAGCGCACAGCAGCGTTATCAAGCGGGGGGCTGGAGGACTCAGGATGAGGGGGGGGGGCGTCTTGGTTTTCACCGCTACCGGAATAATTACTGTCAAACCCATGAGCAGCAAGACACACACACGGCGCCACCGCCATGCACTATTAATACACAAGTTCATGAAAAGCTGGAGGAAGTGGAACCCCCTCTTCAGTTGCTTGTGACAAAATAATTGGACTCTTCTGAATGCAAAGTTCACCACCACCACCACAACGAAGCGGTACAGCGCCCGCATCACTGCAGACGCTGCACCAATCCGTCTGTCCATCTCCCGCTCCATTTTGCCCTCACTCGTGAACAAGACCCCGAGATACTTGAACTCCTTCACTTGAGGCAGTAACTCACTCCCAACCCGGAGGGAACACTCCACCGTTTTCCGGCAGAGAACCATGGCCTCAGACTTGGAGGTGCTGACTCTCATCCCGACTGCTTCACAGTTGGTGTAGTGGTGAAGAGGGAGCTGAGCCGGAAGGCGAAGCTTTCGATTTACTTGTCCATCTACGTTCCAACCCTCACCTATGGTCACGAGCTTTGGGTAGTGACCGAAAGAATGAGATCGCGGATACAAGCGGCCGAAATGAGTTTCCTCCGCAGGGTGGCTGGGCTCAGCCTTAGAGATAGGGTGAGGAGCTCAGACATCCGGAGGGAGCTCGGAGTAGAGCCGCTGCTCCTCCGCATCGAAAGGAGTCAGCTGAGGTGGTTCGGGCATCTGATTAGGATGCCCCCCGGGCGCCTCCCTTTGGAGGTTTTCCGGGCACGTCCAACTGGGAGGAGACCCCGGGGCAGACCCAGAACGCGCTGGAGGGATTACATATCTCGTCTGGCCTGGGAACGCCTCGGGACCCCCCAGGAGGAACTAGAGAGTGTGGCTGGGGAGAAGGAAGCCTGGGGGGCCCTGCTTAGCCGGCTGCCACCGCGACCCGGCCCCGGATAAGCGGACGAAAATGGATGGATGGATGGATGGATGAATGCAAAGTTGCATTTGTGTTCTTTCTCTTTATGAGTTTTATTAATAACTACTCCCCGGAACCGATTGTTTTTCCTCGTTGATTGTGCTTTTGCGCTCTTCCGTTTTCCAAAACGCCGTCGATAATGACGCAAGCGTTGACAGGGTTTGTGGAAGCAATTATGGGCAGCAATTACAGACAACCGCAGGTATATTTGAGAAAAAGAATGTTGTTGTTGTTGTTGTTTTTGTTGTCTTAAGGTGCTTGCAGTTTTCTTGGCCAACATGACAAATCAGTGCTGGTCTGGTGTTTTAATGCTTCGGCAAACGTGCTACAGTTGCTGTTTGTTGGGGCAGTGGGCACACATCCTAAACAATAGCTGAAATGGCTAAAGTTGGGACAGTGTACACAGTGGTTATCGCACTGGTGACTCATCAGCAAGAAGGTCCTGGGTTCAAACCCAGAGGGGGTGACCCCCCCCCCCCACACACACACACACTTTTCCTATGTGTTTTTAAGTTGTGATCCATTGTATCGGAGGGAATACCCCTATATTGCAATACTTATGGTAAAAAATCATTCACATCCACTCTAAGAATAACAGTAAAACGGCCACACCCACACCACCGTTCTCAGGTCATCACCGAGGCAACAGCAATAGCATGGACGACAAGAAGTCATACTCGAGTCACTGCAACCTTCATTACATGTTAGCTTAGCATTTAACACAATGGATGAGCGACCAGATACAGACATGGAAAATTATAGTCTAGGTATTGGTATTTTCAAAACGTTTGCCTTACTGTCTAAATCAATAGGCTACTCTTTACGTAGCCTATTGCTTGCCCCAAAATAAATGTCTGTTAAATAAATAAATTATAAATAAATGATACTGTTTATTCTTGTATATATTCTCATATTCTCTTGTTCTCTAATCCCTACCTTGGTCAGTGGCCAGACAAGGGCTTGCTCTTACATGTTGTTATAAAATATGGACAGCCCATCACTAAATGATAGCTCTATAGACAGGAGTTCTGCTGCTCAACAGCTTCGCATGGAAGTGGTGTCTTCTCTCCTGGGCAGGTAGACACTGCTAGACCATCAAATTGACCACCAGCAGCCTAGGCAATCTGTCTACTCTGGTTAAGTCCCATGTCACAAACCTTGGTGTGATATTCGATTCCGCCTTTAAGTTTGACAAACAGGTCAATGCAGTAGTAAAAGTCGGCTTCTTCCAACTTCGCACTATTGCCAAAATCAAGTCTTTCCTGTCTTCCAAAGATCTTGAGAAGGTCATCCACGCCTTCATATCCTCTCGGCTAGACTATTGTAATGCCCTGTACACTGGTATTAGTCACTCGTCCCTGTCCCGCCTGCAACTGGTCCAGAACGCCACTGCCAGGCTCCTGATGGGTACCCGGAAAAGGGACCATATTAGCCCTATTCTGGCCTCTCTCCACTGGCTTCTAGTACGGTTCAGGATTGAATTCAAGATTCTCCTGTTTGTTTTTAAAGCCCTGAATGGACAGGCCCCCCTCTTACATCACAGACCTCTTGACCCCTTATTCCACCTCCAGGCCCCTCAGGTCGTCTAACTTAGGGCTCCTGGCTGTCCCGCAACCTAAACTGAAATCCAGGAGTGGCCGCGCCTTTTCTGTTGCAGCGCCTAGACTATGGAACAACACCCCCCTCTCTATCCGATCTGCCCCCTCCATTGACTCTTTCAAGTCCAGGCTCAAAACATACCTCTATTCCTTACCGTTTGGATCCTCCAAATGTGACTGATGATTTGTATTGTTGCACTGTGTGTATTGATGCTTATGTGGGTGTTTTATTTATTCTATGTTTTATTATGATTGCCTGCTCTGGTTGTCAACGTGAGGTGTTTTAAATGTGCTTTATAAATACATTTTACTGACTACTTTTACTTACTTACTAGACCGCAGTCACATTGCTAATGCAGAGTGAATATCTGTTTCAAAAAAACTATGTTCAAACTGCATAAGCTGCCATTGAGGTGTGTGATGTTTTTTGATACACCCCCACAGCAGTGCTATGCTGCTATATATTCCCCTTACATATTTTATGTTGAGGCCGTCCTGGTGGGCGCTCATTGTTGTAAAAGTTGCTGAACGCCGAGGGAACTCTGCCTACCCCGGCCAGGCAGACACTGAAAACGTAGTGAACGAACCTATTTTACACAGCCTCAACAAAAAAAGGCTTATTCTGAAAGGCCATGATGCAGGAGGAAGTACCAAACCTGGAGGAGGAAAGGCAAAGATCTAGGGCTGTGCAGCTAGCATCCCAGGGAGCCTGAAACAACGGCCATAAATCAAGTTTGTGAGAGCGGGAGAAAAGACATCGACATCAACCGCAGCAACAACAACAAACAACCTGCTACAAAAGGCCCAATCATGGGACATGAAGGTAGACCTGGGAGGAGGGCAGCAGCTCGCAGGATGGGGGAGGCAGCAGAAAGCACCGTCTGATGACTCATCCTGTCCAAGGATAAATTCACCAAAGCTGAATGGAGGAGAAGTATCTCCGCAGATGTAATTAATTTCACGATTCAAGAGATGTGAGAGACAATACAGAGAGATGATCTTGCAAAACAACTTCAGATAAGATTCAAACTTGAGTGGACAGAACAGCGTGTGTATAGGCTAACTCAATGTGTTGAATAGAGTCTTACGATTTTCTTTTAGATTTTGACGGATATTGCAATTGCGATATGATTACCTATCAGTGAATCATATGACAATTTTCATTTTCACCGAAATAACTATCATGAGATGTGTATGTGAGATATTTGTTGGGGTCTGTACCAAAACAAACATGTTTTCTGGAGAAAATGTTTTTGTACGCCAGGGCATCTCTGCAGCACCATAGTACTTTGTTTATAATGGTGTTATACATTTACATATTTTACCACTCAGAAAATTGCAGCTCCTGCCATTTAGATATTGCACTTCCAGGCTATATTGTGATTTCGCTAATATTTCAATGAACTGTTCAGCCCTATTTTCTCCCTCAGTGTATTGCTTCTCGGTCCTATTGTTCTATTGTTCTATTGTTCTGTTGTTGTCTATTTTCTTCTTCCGTCTGGAGTTGCTGCGTGCCCACGGCTAGTCCCAGAAGACCCCCGAGCAGTGTGAAGCAGGCCAAAGAGGAGACCAGATCATCACTAAAGACCTGAGGCACCACCCCTGCCGCACCCACCCATCCGCAAGAACGCACGCACGCACACGCACACACACACACACACACACACACACACACACACACACACACACACACATCCTTCACTCCTATGGGATGGATAGGGTCTGCAATTAGCTCCTAGCCCGTCCCTTTATAGAAGGGACAGGGACATAGCTAAGCACACACAGCTACAGCACCGGGGAGACGATGTGACTGCAGAGAGACTACAGATGGTGAGGTAAAGCCTGCACTTATTAAAATACACTGCGTTCTGTACAACTTTGCACGATCAAAATTCAACTCAAGTTTCGGAAATCAGAACAGCAACATTTTGACATGAGAAATATCAAAAACCGGAGATGGAGAGATGGAAAGAGAAGAGAGATAAAAGGATGATCTAAAAAGTAATTGATGTACTGACATCAAGGCAGCAAGCACAAAGCTCTCCTGGATGTTTTTCATAAGAGGAATCAATCCACTGCTACCGGCTGGTTTGGAAAGAAAACAAAAAAAGACACGATTCCAAGTAGTAGTAGTTATTTTATTATTATTATTATTTTTTTTAAATAGCACACATAGTTCATGTTTAGACGCATTTAATCGACCCAGCAAATGGGCTTAGCCCCGGGGGCTCGCTATTTGGCATTTGAAAAAAGGTGATGCATTTAGAAAGAGCCGGAAACGTAGGAATGTGAGGGGTTAGTCTTCTCGAGAAATCATTCCTCTAGACGCGCGTGTGTGTGTGTGTGTGTGTGTGTGTGTGTGTGTGTGTGTGTGTGCGTGTGTGTGCGCGTGTGTGTGTGAGTGTGTGAGTGTGTGAGTGTGTGAGTGTCTGTGTGTGTGAGAGAGTGTCCGTTTACTTGTTGCTGAATACATTCACCTTGGAACAGCACAGAAGCCATTTTGTACATGACGAAAGCCGTAGACCTGAAACCAACATGTTTCCGTTTGGTATTTGCACATTTGACTGCTCCTCATGAAAGACTCTTAGCCAGAATACGGAAAAATAAAATGGACATTAAAAAACAATAAAAACCCCTCTTGACCTGAGATAAAGTTCAGGGGTAGATGATTACTCCGGACGTGAAGGGCAGCACCTCTGAACGTAATCACCTCCACGTAGCCTCCATTAAATTACACAATTAGAGTCCTTGGCACAAGCTGACCGGGTCTCCTGACACACAACCGTATTTTACGTGGGCTCTCTCCATCTGTGGTGGTTCTCCACACACAGCGTGAATCACTAAATAAATAAAGTCAATAAGTCAATAAATATCCACTGGGGCAGGGAATCTCAGTTTCTGCTAACATTACACAGCAACCGCGAGTCACGCCGGCGCCGCGAGCCACAGCACACCACGGCGCCGCAGCATCGTCTAGCGCCACCTGTAGTTTCCATTCCTCACTGCGCTTCACCACATGCGGAGGCTGGGCCCGGATGGAGCCCATCAATACTCGCTCAGGGACGTGGTTTTTGCTCTCTCCTGTGTGTGTGTGTGTGTGAGTGTGTGTGCTTGCCGAGTCAGCTCAATAGAAAATCAGGAAAAATATTGGATATCGGACCCCCCCCCCCGCTCTGGTAGGCTGGTGATATAAAGTAAAGATTGTTAGTCACACTGTCTGTGCTGATTCGCTGGGCTCCTTCCCTGACCTTGTCTTCCTGTTAAGACGTCTCCAGCCAATCAACTGCTTTCCCTCCGGCAGTTACATGGTGACACTTCTGCGACCGCTACCGCTACCGCTATTCATATTGCTACTGCAGTACTACTACTACTGCTATAACTATAACCGTCAACAAAAACACCACTAGTTAGTTACACTACTACCAATAACGACAATAAAAAGTTATTATTTAAAATGTCCCATGTTTACGCCATCCAGTATATTTAATTAATAGGTAAACATATGTCCCATATTTGCGCCATCCAGTATATTGTGTTAATAGGTAAACACTACTATACTTTTTACTGTACTGTTCACTGTACAATCTGTTGTAGAAGAAGGCTGCATAGTATTCTGCTGTTGGTAAGTGGAGAAACAGAATCAGTGTTGTATTTCTGAGCTATTCTTGTAGATGAACTGGTAGAGCCATTTTCTTAAAAGCTAATCCTGTAGCAGGACTGGTAGAGGTATTGATCTTAAACTACCTGTAGCAGTGTTGGTATTTTACTTAAACTAATCGTGTAAACCAGGCATCACCAAATGGCGGACCACGGTCCGGGTCCAGACCCAGTGACGGTTCTGCCCGGACCCGTTAAAATTGTAATATTAATAAAAAGATAAATCATTCGTGCATGCGCAGCTAATCTAGTTAATACGACAGGAGCGTCATCAATAGCCAAGCCAATCAAATCGATTGTTTACCTTCCCGCACCAGAGAACAGCGAGAGTGAGGAGATGAGAGATAATGGCTTGCTCAAAAGTGAGAAAAGTAGATGGTGAAAACCGAACTTTTAAAGATGAATGGACAGACAAATACATGTTCGTTCTGCCTGCAGCCAGTTCTAAACCTTTGTGTCTCATATGCTGTGAAACTGTGGCGTTAATAAAAAGTGGCAACGTTAAGCGTCACTATGAGACCAAACACGGGTCGTTTGAGAAAAGGTACCCGCAGAAGTCCACAGTGAGGGCAAGTAAAATTATCGAACTGAAAGCACAGTATGACAGGTCCGTGTCCTCACGCACACATTTACAGGCCAGCAACATGCAAATGAGTGTTCATTAAAGATTGCATGGATTTTGGCGCAACACAAGAAAGCATTCAGCGATGGGACAGTTGTGAAGGAGTGCTTAAATGCGGTTGCAGAGACTTTACTCGACGGTAAACAAAAAGACGACGTGTGAAAAAATCAGGCAAATCCCATTGTCAGCTACAACAACCAGAAAATCTGAACTATTAGCAGAGGATGTACTGGCACAGCTTGATGCAGCTGTTCAGAACGCAGTATGCATATCCTTAGCCATTGATGAGTCCACAGATGTAACGGATAATGCCCAGCTTTTGGTGTATGTGAGATTTCTTCACAAAGAGAAGAAAGAGATGTGTGAGGACCTGTGGGTTTAATGCCACTTGAGACACACACAAGAGGAGAGGATATATATGAGGTGATGAAGGAGATGCTCACAAAAAGAAAGATTAATCTGAAGCAAGTAGTCTCAGTCACCACAGATGGTGCACCTGCCATGGTTGGGAGAGAGAAGGGGCTGTGGCACGGATGAAACAAGACAACCCTGATCTCATAGCCTACCACTGTATCATCCATCAGACTGTTCTCTGTGCTATTCTGTCTGAAGGGTTTGCTGAAGTAATGAATACCATGATGAAACTCATCAACTTCCTCAGGGCATCCTCATTCCATCAGCATCGACTGCTGAGAGAATTTCTGAAAGAAACGGAGGCAGATGCAAATGACCTACTACTTCACAACAACGTGAGATGGCTGAGCAAAGGGAATGCACTGGGACGCTTCTGGTCCATCCGAAAGGAAATAGCTGCTTTCTTACAGCAGCTCAAGAGTCAAAAAGCAACACAGTTTGCAAAATTTTTGCAAGATAAGCACAAGATGGATGTGGTGGATTTTTTGGTGGACATCACAGGACACCTTAATGAGCTCAATTTAAAGCTGCAGGGTCAGAAACATTCTGTCTGTGATTTGATGAAAACTGTCCGCTCCTTCCAGATGAAGCTGGACATTTTCCTTGACCTGTCCGCTGCTTTCGACACAGTGAACCACCAGATTCTCCTCTCCACCCTGGCAGAGCTTGGCATCGCTGGAACTGCGTTATCCTGGTTCACTTCCTACCTGACAGATCGCACTTATCAGATCACATGGAATGGCTCCCTGTCCAGACCCTGCACCCTTGACACCGGAGTACCCCAAGGCTCAGTACTGGGACCCCTTCTGTTTTCTTTATACATTAGATCTCTCGGCTCTGTAATCACATCCCACGGCTTCTCCTACCACTGCTATGCTGATGACACCCAACTGCTTCTTTCCTTCCCCCCCTCAGACACCAACATCGCAACACACATCTCAAAATGCCTGGCCGACATCAGCAGATGGACGACCGGCAACCACCTGAAGCTCAACCTCGACAAGACTGAGCTTCTCTTCATACCGGGTAAAGACTGCCCTCAGATGGACTTACTTGTCACCATCGAGGACATCAAAGTCTCCCCTGCACCCACGACAAGGAACCTTGGCGTGGTACTGGATGACCAGCTGTCCTGCAACGCCAACATTACCTCTGTGGCCCTATCTTGTAGAATTGCTCTCTACAACATCCGCAAGATCCGGCCCTTCCTCACACGTGAAGCAGCGCAGATCCTGGTCCAAGCGCTCGTTATCACTCGTCTCGACTACTGCAACTCTCTCCTGGCTGGACTCCCCACCTCAACAATCAAGCACTTACAACGCATCCAGAACGCAGCAGCACGCCTCGTGTTCAACCTACCTAAATTCTCCCATGTAACCCCCCTCTTCCGCAACCTCCACTGGCTCCCGGTAATCGCGCGCGTTCGATTCAAGACTCTGGTACTGACTTTCATGGCTGTCAACGGAACCGCCCCTACCTACCTCCAAACCCTACCTACTGTACCTACCACGCCCCAGCCCGAGCACTCCGCCAAACGACTGGTACCGCCTTCACTAAAAACAGCCAAACATCGCTCTTCCAAGTCCCAACTCCTCACGGTTCTGGCTCCGCAGTGGTGGAATGAGCTCCCGGCTCATGTCAGGACGGCCGAGTCGCTCGCCAGCTTCCGCAAGAGACTCAAGACCCACCTGTTCAGAGTTCACCTGGACTCTACATAACCCCCCCCGCACTAACCTGCGTGTTTATACGTCTTAACATTTATTAATGGCACTTAGCATTGTTGTTCGTTCTCAGATGTTGTAGCTTAGAATTGCACGCCTGCCCAGCTACTTATGCAGACAACTTGGCAATTATGAAACTCGTTCTATTCGTCTCGTAAATATGAATGCTCTAAAACAGCTCTATTCTTATCTTCAGGTACCACAGTGATATATTGCTGCCTCTCCTTCAACACATTTACTCTTTGTAAGTCGCTTTGGATAAAAGTGTCTGCCAAATGCCCTAAATGTAAATGTAAATGTAGGTACAGTACTATTACTAATTGTTTAGAGTTGTTTAGAATTTGTTTGGAGGAATACTGCAGGAGCGAATGGGGGAGTAAGCATTCATTGTACTTGTTACATATGGCAATAAAGAAATCTTGAATCTTGAAAATAAATCTCGTAATCAATAAAGTTAATGTAGTTAAAGGTCCTGTATGTAAGAATAATGAATCCGTCCAGGGACTACATGTAGGATTTTACAGCACAAATCTCTTTAAATTGCCAGTTTAGCCAGATAAACAACCAGCATCTGTAACGGGGATTACACACTGTTTAGCATCCGTTTAGCGGTCAATCCACTTTAACTGCCCTTGTGTTGGGTTGCCGACGTGATTAGCTCAATGGGTATTATGCTGGTAAGCGGCTTGGCTTCTGTACGAACGATGCCGCGCGCGTCGTAATTGTCCGACTGCCAATTACACGAGGGCTTCATCAAAGTGCTCAACTGCTCCTTTTTACTCACTCTCCTCCTGCACCCCTGGTGGCGGGGATGCACCTGCACCTCGCTCGGAGACTCTGATGACCAGAGAGATCAGAGGCTGGCGTCTATTGTTCTCTCTCTGTCTCCCTTTCCTCTGAATGTTTCTCATTCTCCATTGGCTTCTTCACCAAATTCCTCCACGTGCGACCCGGGCCAACCACGGAGTCGGCACATCTGTGTGACAAATATAAATCACGGTTTTCCTTCACTGCTCGGTGTAGTCTCTCTCTCTCTCTCTCTCTCCGCGCACAGACTCTCACTCCCTCCCGTTGTGTCTCGCCCATACTCTCCGTGTGGAAACACAAGCTCAGCCTGGCAGAGCTGCTTGTTTTCCTAAGCCACGCTACAATGCAGCTCTTGAAAATCGCCTCTACTGCCCCTGTGGCGTGTGTGTGTGTGTGTGTGTGTGTGTGTGTGTGTGTGTGTGTGTGTGTGTGGATGGGAGGGAGGGGTGTAGCTTACTTTATTTTCACTATCATGTAAAAAAAATGTAATACTATGATGTGGTACAGCGGGCGAAACAAGATGGCATAATAAGGAAGAAAAGGGGAGATTCAGGGATTTGCTATTGCTGGTAAACTCCCATTTGGTCAGTATCTGAAACCACCACCACCACCATCTGTCAGATAGAGAGGCTCTGTGTGTGTGTGTGTGTGTGTCTGTGTGTGTGTGCACATATGCATGTCAGTGGAGGGACTGACCTAACCCGTTAGTTCAATGAAACGGAGTGAATTTTGCCTCCAAATAAACGGTAAGATTTGGCCTTGGCATCTCCACCGACAACAACGCCGCCCGGGTTAAATACCAACAAGGTTACCACCGGGCGCCAGACACTCAGCTTAACCTCAGCTTAACCTCCGACAATGAGCAGCGGGCGGGTGGGGGGGGGGCTGGGGGAGCGGGAAGGATTGCATAGCTTCAGGGTCGTGTTCTGCCGTCGTGTTGTGTGGGTGTCTGCTTCACCCACACAACACGATGGCAGAACACAGGGGACAAAGCACCTTGAGCACCTCGTAACAAGAAGTATGAGAATAATCCACCGGTGATGTGTGATGTGTGCGTACGAGTGGCGGGCGGGTTCTGGTGGAAACATTTTTGTGACATTTTTGACAGACGTCAGGGAATGCTCCAGCCTCTCCTCTTCCAAAACAAACAGGCCTGTTATGTGACCAAGGTTATCGTTAACGAAAACTAACGGAAAAACGAAAACTAGGTGTGAAAAAACATTTTCGTTAACTGAAATAAAAATAAAAACGAGGCTTTACAAAAAAACGATAACTAACTGAAACTGTATTGTCTCTTTACAAAACTAACTAAAATAAAATAAAATTATAAAGAAAATGTCTTTAGTTTTCGTCTTTGTCAATTTATTTCATACATAGCCTAAGTTTATCTTTCGCTGTGCCACTTTTAGTACACGCCCCTCGCCTGGTATCAGGGCGGCAAAAGTCGGGATAAAGCGACAGGGATTACTTTGTATATGAATGTGTCGCAAATAAGAGCAAGTGCCTTGCAGTGGAAGTAAGGTGGCCAGTAGGGTGGCCAGTAGGATGGCCATTAGGGTGGCCAGTAGAGTGGCCATACATCCGGATTTTGGCCGAACAGTCCGGATTTTAAATGACCTGTCCGGCGCAGCCTCAAGCCGGACGCTCAGTTGTCCTCCTTTTTGGAGATGCACTGGAACGCATCGCCGTAAGATCTCGCGTCTAACAGATGATTGGCTGAACGCGGTGTCTATCTGATATATGATTGGTTAAAAACGTAAACAAGCATCCATGTGTTGGCTACGTCATATCGTTACCTTAACACAATGTGAACATGAGTAAACACGCCGAAACGAAAGACCTCGTTTAATCCGGAATGGAATAAAGAGCACGGATTGATGAGCATCGTTGTGACGTGGACGTTAGTAGCCAAGGAAAAGGCGCCATTGACAGACATGCCAGCACAGAAAAACATAGAAGCAACAGACAACTGCTGCACACACACAGACACACAGAGGAAGACACTGCAAGTCCCCAAAAGACTATTGGAGCAGTTGAATGTTCACCAGTTGCATTCACTCTTTTGTTGTTCACCTAAAACAAGTTCTTTATGCCTGTTAAGAACTGAAATGTGTATCTTTTGCATTCATTTGTTTATTTATTTTTATGTAATCTTATTTTGCACCTTTTAAGTCCAGAAATGATCTGCTTTCTGGCACTGTGCACTTTGCAAGGCATGTTTTTCACAGGTGTCAGTTTTTGAAATGTGTTGAATAAATACAAATACTGTGAACAAATACTCTTCGCCTTTTCAAGAATATTTTTTCCTCTTCTGTTACACATACATCATGATATATCATAGATGAAATTGTCTTGCAATGAATAGAGTATCGCAGAATCACTGTATCATACCATCATTATCATGGACAAAATTGTATTGTAGTGGGGAGTATACCAGAGTTCTATATGTTGTGATTATTCTGGCTTCACCAAATGCCGCAAAGTGCCCTCCTTTATGGCAGTATTACTCAAACTGTGGGACGCGCCCTCTAGTGGGGCGCAGTGGTATTACAGGTGGGGCACAGGGGGAAATTCATAATTCTTCTATTTCAAGAATTGTATTGGAGAACTTCACATATTACAAAAGTACAAAGCACACGGACATAAAACCAAAATTTACCGATCGAAACACTCCTCGCCCCCCCCCCCCTTTAACAATCTAAAATGAACGTAAAGTTGTCATTCCCCCCCAACAATCTAAAACGGAACGTTGTCTTTACCCCCCCCCCGTCAACAATCTAAAACGGAACGTTGTCTTTACCACCCCCCCGTCAACAATCTAAAATGAACGGAACTTTCTCATAATAAAGCAGAGTTGCCCCAAGACAGGTGGGCCGTGAAATTGTCCTCCCCTCCTAAGTGGGGCGTGACAGAAAAAGTTTGAGAACCACTGCTTTATGGTGTTATGGAAATGGCCACCCTAAGTGGAAGATGATAAAATATGTGGAGCATTTATCAAGGGGAAAAATCCCACATATCTAAAAGCCCATTTGAAAAGCTTCCCTGGTTTAGCAGTTAAAAGGAGCCCAGGTTGAAAAAAAAAATAAAAGCAAAAAAATTCTAGTTATTAGTATCACTGAATCATTGATGCTACCTCAATTAAAACAAATAACATTCAGAACATATTTGTTCTGATAAGGTATAAAGAGGCGAGTCTAACTGACGAGGACTTTCACTCAGCTACACGAGCAAATCAGTGTTTTGTTTGGACTGCCAAACAGAGAAAATGGCAACAGTAATTAATTGTGCACTGATGCTTAAGGAGTTTAATTAAATACATTCATTGAACTGAATAGTAAGCTCATAAATAAAGCATGAAATATAAACGGCGTAGAACTTTAATGTTTCACACTTCACAGTTAAGTGTTACGTCTGTAGAATCGGATGTCCTATATAAACATGACCTATATAGCATAAATCATCCATAAACCATTACCGAGCACAGCGGGATTTCAATGTTTCCGTCCGCAACCGGGTTGACCGTGTGAAAATTCCTCCAGAGAAACACCCGTCTGAAAGACTATCAGCACTTCAACACGTGGAATCAGAAATCTGGTATTTGCTTTTTCTGGGGTCTTGTATCACATGAAAACCTTTCCATGGTTGTTTGACTTGCAGGAGTGTCTGCTTCTGCCCCGAGCGCTGCTTAAACGCCAACGCCAAGGAATTGAGTGAAACCATGCACAAGTTATTTATTCAGAAGTATCTTTCTGCTAACAGTAGGATAATCCTTTGTTTTACACCCACCATAACAAACCCAATTCCCACAGGCCGAGGCAACCTCGAAAAACATTAGGGAATCGACCTTGAAACTCAACGTTAACTTTCATCATTGAAAAATACCAACAAAAGTTAAACAAAAACGGCAGTGCCAAAATAAGCAAGCCTTTTGTTCATGTGACAACGTGACACTTTGACTGCTTGCTTCTGTGTATGTGGTGTGGCCCCTGTAGGAGCTACACCCTGTCTCCATCTCCTGTAGGAGCTACACCCAGCCTCCATCTCCTGTAGGAGCTACACCCAGCCTCCATCTCCTGTAGGAGCTTGGGGATGAAACACCCAGCCTCCATCTCCTGTAGGAGCTACACCCAGCCTCCATCTCCTGTAGGAGCTACACCCAGCCTCCATCTCCTGTAGGAGCTACACCCAGCCTCCATCTCCTGTAGGACTTACACCCTGGTCTCCATCTCCTGTAGGAGCTTACACCCCAGCCTCCATCTCCTGTAGGAGCTTACACCCATGCCTCCAATCTCCGTAGGAGCTAACCCACACGCCTAGGCCTCCCCATCCCCTCCTGTAGGAGCATACCACCAGCCTCATCTCCTGTAGGAGCTAGCCCCCCCCCTTAACCATCCCCCTAGGAGCTTCACCCAGCCTCCATCTCCTGTAGGAGCTACACCCAGCCTCCATCTCCTGTAGGAGCTACACCCAGCCTCACTCTCTCCCATAGGAGCTACCCGATGGGGATGAAAAACCCATACTCTGCTGCATACCTGTCACCCAAGTTCAGAGGCTTGACCAAGGAAAAAAGCTTTCGTGTTTCATTAATGCATATTCTATTTCTATTTCTCTCTTTTGATCGTTCTCTCCTTTATTCTCCCCCTTTGTCGCTCTCCCTCCTGCTCCCTCCTCCACTCTCGCTTTCTCTCTCTCCCTCCCCAATGCTCGATTTCTATGATTCTCTCTTTCTCATTATCTAACTCTCTCCTTCTCTCATTCTCTCCATCCCTGCCCACTCTACCTCTCCCCCGCTCCCAGTGTATGGACTCGCAGTACCCTGATGTCCTTATCAGAAATATAGAATTTCCTTAATTAATGAAGGAAAATAATAAAAAAAACGTATCGGTAATTCATTTTTAACTCGATATACAGAATCATGCTGGGGGGGGGGGGGGGGGGGGATACGAGACAGCGAGGCGGCTTTACTGTGACCTCTGATATCCAGGAATTATCAGCTTATGTATGGACGGCAAACCACGGAAGCAGTGTAACGTCCTTAAAGTCAATCTGACACTGGCTAGAACAGCCCCCCCATCCCAGCCTCCGGTCAATGTTGCCAGTCACAGTCTGATGCCAGACACATTAATAGGAATATTTATCTTACACAATGAACACACCTGAAAAGCTTCATTTCAGGTGTGTCGTCAAAGTATTTTCAAACCCCCTCAGTGAATGCAGTTCGATTTTGTTATAGTTTAACAAAACATTACTGCCAATAGAAGGTTCTGTGAGTTTTGTATATACTTTTTTATCCGCCAACGCAACTCCACACTTTCCGATGCGTGGGTTTCCACAATTGACCATTGTTCGGTACAGCAGAATATTGGAAACAGCACGCCGGGGAAACATAGCCAACCCTGCATGACAGAGATAAGCTTCGGCCACACACTCCCTCTGCCTCAAATCAGAGCCAAAATGTCTCTAA
This sequence comes from Coryphaenoides rupestris, assembly GCA_002895965.2. Classification (NCBI taxonomy): domain Eukaryota; kingdom Metazoa; phylum Chordata; class Actinopteri; order Gadiformes; family Macrouridae; genus Coryphaenoides; species Coryphaenoides rupestris. The sequence continues at coordinate 76,032 of PIJE02001059.1, read as the reverse complement.
ATTGCTGGTTCTACTTCTTAAGAGATACAAAAGACCACAGCCGCGGGGGGGGGGGATAAAAGAATATAAAAAGTACATCATGAAAAAATCCCATAAAATGGATCGGCTACCGCCAAACCCAATTACTACAACGACGTGATTTTGAGGGGATGTAATCGTGTTTGTCGCCCAGTTCTGGAGCTGCAGGGGAGCCAGCAAACTCAGACAGACAGACTGAGATTCTGTGTGCGCCCTGAGCTTGCAGTGATAAACATGCTGAGGACTCGGGGCAGCAGCTCTGGCTGGAGAGACAGTTTCCTCTCTGGCAGCACTCAGCTCGCAAAACTGGGCAATTATCACGGAGGTTAACAGGGACTTGACTAATGAATTATAAATCCTTTAGGCCTTTAGGGTTTGCATCTGGAAGGGATCCCCGGACTCCCTCTTCAAAAGATATCATCACACTTGGTGCTGGTCGCAGAGTTCTGTCTTTCAGGACAATTGGGAGAATTGTCCGGGCCAACTATCGTGGGGTGTGTGTGTGGTCTGTGCCTGCCTTGTGTGAGTTACCACCCCCTGTGCTCCCACCACACCAACAGTGGTTGTCCTTCATTGGTTCAGAGTCAAGAGTGCTAACCATTAAACCTTTGCGGCCTCCCCACCGACCCCGTCTCTCTCCCCATGACAGACACCCACCACCACCACCACCACCAGCTGATCATTAAAAATCTTGAAGAAGAGTGTGACATTTCCGAATCCTGTTGTCGAAGTGTGTGTGTGAGTGTACCTGCGAAATCATTCATTATAATTGGCACGTGTGGCCGCCGCAGCATTTTATCTTCCAATCACACCAGAGGAACGACAGAGCAACAGTGTTCCTATTGGAAGACATCAGGGAGTTCTAAAATGTATTTGAAAAAACTTCTGTCAATTGGCCAGGACATTGGACCTCATTCACGAATGCAGTTAAGAAAAAGTTAAGAAGAAATGTCTTCTTAACTCCACTTACGAAGTTCCTGCGACAATTCTGGCATTCAAGAAAGTTTTCTTATCTGGGATTGGTTCTTAGCTAAGAACAGGATTTAAGAACGCGGAAAAGCAGTCGTAGCGACCTATTTGGAGTGCGTCCATGTTCTTAAGGGCTGAATTTGTGAGAAATCATTGGTGATTGCGTTCACATCAATTCTACAGACATCCTCGGATGTAAATAATTATAATAATAATAAATACGAGAATATTTGTATCATTAACAATTACGTTTCACATGCATAGTCATGATTCTACGAGGCATCATGATGTCCTAAAATAAATAAAAGCACGACACGAACACTGCAAATGGCAGTGAATAAATAAATAAGCACTAAACTCAATCGTGTGGATATAGACATAGGGGAATAGAATTGACACCTATCTATGTGAATATCCATAACTAAAATATATCATATGGGCCTACATAATATACATAATATACATAATATACATACTATACATACTATACATACTATACATACTATACATAATATACATACTATACATACTATACATACTATACATACTATACATAATATACATAATATACATAATATACATAGGGCCCAAGGACGTATTGTTGTTTAGGAGATTGGTGGGGAAATCAGATATTGCACCAAGGATGCGCAATTACGCTACCGTGAGGCGCGCGTCAGGCTCCGAGTCAGCGAGTCGGGCTCTGGGGCGGGGGGGGGGGGCGGGGCCGGGGGGGGGGGGGGGGGGGCGGGGCGCTCCGTTAATTCACGGTTCTGATGGGGAGGGGGGGGGGATGGATATCGCTGGATATTGGTGGGGACATGTCCCCAGCGTCCCCTCTAAATTCTACGTCCGTGATAGGGCCTATCAAGATCCACAAGTAGCCTCCTCATGTATTTAACTCAACTGTACAATTGAATCTGCTCTTAGCCGTCTTGTTCTCTATTGTTACAGACAGGGCGTGTCTGTATGCTAATTCAGGTGTAGGAGCACCAAGGCGTTTTCTGGGCCGTTTCGGAGCCAGAGCCTAAAACGAACCAGTTCTTCCTGTTTCCACAGACAAAAGAACCGGCTCCCGGCCGAAAAACTGGTTCAACTCTGGCCCCGCAAAGTTGTGGGGCCAGAGTTGAACCAACAAGCGCCGACTACGTCAGAGGCTGGGGGCGGGCTGGGGGGCGGGATTAGCAAGTCCTAGTTAAGTCCACAAAAACTTTCTGAGCTCCATTTCTAAACAAACCCGGCAATGAAGTAAAAAATAAACAGTGGACCGTGGAGGAGAACAATTTCTACTTGCACTTTGGTCCTCAGCCGAAGTGCAGAACAAGCTGGACGGGGTTTCAAGGACAAAGCACATATTCGAAGCGCTCCAGAGCGATATGAGTACGGCGGGGTACGACAGAAGCGTCGTCCGAATAATGAATAAGCTAAAGAAATTAAAAAAATACTTTTTCGATGTCCTCGACTCTGTCCTCGGCGACAGACCGGCGTGCCAAATGACCGGCGCCTTGAACTCGCAACAACCATGCTGGAGTCGATGGTGGAGGATACGTCGCCGCCAAGTAGCACTGACCCCGTCTCTCTCCCCATGACAGACACCCACCACCACCACCACCACCAGCTGATCATTAAAAATCTTGAAGAAGAGTGTGACATTTCCGAATCCTGTTGTCGAAGTGTGTGTGTGAGTGTACCTGCGAAATCATTCATTATAATTGGCACGTGTGGCCGCCGCAGCATTTTATCTTCCAATCACACCAGAGGAACGACAGAGCAACAGTGTTCCTATTGGAAGACATCAGGGAGTTCTAAAATGTATTTGAAAAAACTTCTGTCAATTGGCCAGGACATTGGACCTCATTCACGAATGCAGTTAAGAAAAAGTTAAGAAGAAATGTCTTCTTAACTCCACTTACGAAGTTCCTGCGACAATTTTGGCATTCAAGAAAGTTTTCTTATCTGGGATTGGTTCTTAGCTAAGAACAGGATTTAAGAACGCGGAAAAGCAGTCGTAGCGACCTATTTGGAGTGCGTCCATGTCCTTAAGGGCTGAATTTGTGAGAAATCATTGGTGATTGCATTCACATCAATTCTACAGACATCCTCGGATGTAAATAATTATAATAATAATAAATACGAGAATATTTGTATCATTAACAATTACGTTTCACATGCATAGTCATGATTCTACGAGGCATCATGATGTCCTAAAATAAATAAAAGCACGACACGAACACTGCAAATGGCAGTGAATAAATAAATAAGCACTAAACTCAATCGCGTGGATATAGACATAGGGGAATAGAATTGACACATGTGAATATCCATAACTAAAATATATCATATGGGCCTACATAATATACATAATATACATAATATACATAATATACATAATATACATAATATACATACATATACATAATATACATAATATACATATATACATGATATACATAATATACATAATATACATAATATACATAGGGCCCAAGGACGTATTGTTGTTTTGGACATTGGTGGACATCACAGATATTGCGCCAAGGATGCGCAATTACGCTCCGTGAGGCGCGCGTCGGGCTCCGAGTCAGCGTCTCTGGGGGGGGGGGGGCCCCGTTAATTCACGGTTTCTGATGGGGGGATGGATAATCGCTGGATATTGTGGACATGCCCCGCGTCCCCACTAATTCTACGTCCGTGTAGGGCCTATCGCAAGATCCACAAGTAGCCTTCTCATGTCATGTCGGGTAACTCGAGCACGGACAATTGGGGATCTCTCTTAGCCGTCTTGTTCTCTATTGTTTACACGGGGCGTGTCTGTGGGGCTTTTCCACCAAGGCGTTTCTGGGCCGTTTCGGAGCCAGAGCCTAAAACGAAACCAGTTCTTCCTGTTTCCACAGGACAAAGAACCGGCTCCCGGCCCGAAAAAACTGGTTCAACTCTGGCCCCGCAAAGTTGTGGGGCCAGAGTTGAACCAACAAAAGCGCCGACTACGTCAGAGGCTGGGGCGGGCTGGGGGCGGATTAGCAAGTCCTAGTTAAGTCCACAAAAAACTTTCTGAGCTCCATTTCTAAACAAACCCGGCAATGGAAGTAAAAAATAAACAGTGGACCGTGGAGGAGACAAATTATCTACTTGCACTTTGGTCCTCAGCCGAAGTGCAGAACAAGCTGGACGGGGTTTCAAGGACAAAGCACATATTCGAAGCGCTCCAGAGCGATATGAGTACGGCGGGGTACGACAGAAGCGTCGTCCAAATAATGAATAAGCTAAAGAAATTAAAAAATACTTTTTCGATGTCTCGACTCTGTCCTCGGCGACAGACCGGCGTGCCAAATGACCGGCGCCTTGAACTCGCAACAACCATGCTGGAGTCGATGGTGGAGGATTACGTCGCCGCCAAGTTAGCACTGATGCTGGTAAGTGTTATTTTTTCACATGTTTCGCCTTGTTGCCAGCCAGCTATGCATTTCTTAGCTGTTTACTTATTTGTAACCTTGGTAACAATAGCTAACGTTAACATGATACTTTCTAACATTGCCATTGGCCCACCTACCAACGTCACTTAACATTTGGCTTTCATTTTGTTGTTTATAGAGTTTTCTGTCCATCCCGGCGAGGAGGAACCGTTGGCATTGCACTGTTCACTTTATTTGTATTCAACTGTTTTTAGTTTTTGGGTCATTGCACTGTCTTCACTTTATTTGTATTCAACTGTTTTTAATGTATCGTTTTTTTAAATAAACATTTTGTTAACATGTCTGCCTGCCTCAGTATACTTTAAGAACAGAGAAACAAATGAGATAAATTTTTTATTTGAGTTATAACAGAACAGGTCGTAAAATATACAATTACACAATAAAAACAAGGTCACTCTTCCCCTCTGTTAAAATACTCCATTAATGCAGCTCTAATGTCAGCGCCTACTGGATTACCATGCTCGTTCTTGTTGTGATCGCGTTGCTGGGAAGGCGGAGACTTATACAGACGTACAGTGACGTCATGACGTGGGGGCGGGTTGGCTCTCGAGGCTCTCTAGCCGGTGGAAAAGCAAGCCGCTTCTTCAATTGAACCAGCGCCGAACTGGCACTAGCACCAGCCCACAACCAGCTCTCGGTTCACTTTGGTCGAAAAGCCCCATATATGCTAATTCAGGTGTAGGAGCACGCGCGTTCCATTTAAGAATGAGCGCAGCTGAGAACACTTTGGCGGTTTAAGAACACATTTCCCCGCGTTCATGAATCCGGCGGACAGATTTCTTAAGTTTGTTCTTACGAAGTTCGTAAGAAGATATTTAAGAAGACACTTAAGAAAATGTTCCAGAATGAGGTCCATTGTTCTATTTGTTTGGCACAAAAAGAGAAGATCTTCACCAATGGAATAATAATTTGCATTGGTAGTTTTGGGAGAGAGAAAAACAACTTACAAATCTACAGTCTGTGTAAGATTACGCAAATATTATTATTAGCAACACCCACCCATATCATTCCTATTTTTTCCCCCCTTCATTCTTGACCAAGTTAGCATCCACACAGGACTGTCTACAGATAATAACTTATTTTGCAAATGGTGACATATTTGTGTGCCTAATGTACACAAGTGTGTTTATGCTGTGAGTGAGCATGTCAATGCTGCTGGCACAAAGAGAGAAGAACCCACAAAGGAAAGCCGTTGGGATTACTTGGTAAAGGCGTGATGTGTGATCATCATGCCTCGCACTTCAGTCAATACAAGACATAAACTACAGGGAAATTATGTTCAGCCCCCACTGGCTCTGTGGGTTTTGTTGTTTTTGTCGATCTCTCCCTGGTAAATGGTTACCAATTCCAAGTCTTCAAAAAAACACTTCATGGCACAGTTGTATATGTTGAAGCTGTTTTTAGCAGGCAGAGCAGGTGGTGAATGTTAGTGTGTGTGTGGATATGGCTGGTTTAACCTGTGTGCATTGATTAGCCAATGCACCACAGATGTGCAGCCTCACAGAGCCCTATACTAATCAGCCTGACTGGGGTCAGGTGAGGCTGCTTAAAGCACACCACACACACACACGCACGCACACACACACACACACACACCCTCCACAGTATTCCAAATGTTTACTGCGCTTCAGTGGCTGTCTATCACTACGGAACTGAAATGTATATTTATATTAAAACATGTTTGATGGCCTACATAACTAAAATACAGAATGTGTATTTACCTAACTAAAAACATAAAATATATAATAAATACTAAATACTAAATAAGAAGAAAAAAAAAGTGAACTAATGAAAATGTCAACAATGATTCCCGTGTAATGGGTTGTTCCATTTAGACGCTGAGTGTGAGCAGCAGTGTGTGAGCAGCCTACCGTGCTGGTGGTCGTCCAGGGGGACGTCGGAGGGTTTCTGGAGCATGGCGGACCTGCGGTAGACCACGTGGACCCTGCCGTGGTCCTCCAGCTCCTGGGTGCCTCTCTCCAGGGGCTCGATGAAGTACTCGTCAGAGTCGGTCCGGATCATCCCCGCCTGTGGCCCACAAAACACAACACAGCGGATGAGCCACAGGATAGAGTTGACATATCCATGGTGGAGACGGTTAGAAATAGTTACGTGCAGAAAAGAATTAATAGAAAACCACCGAATCGCAAATTGATTGCGAACTGTTAAAAGAGACAGGTTTGAGGTGTCTTGTTAAAAAAGAATGCACACCCTTGCAAACATTTACATTTACATTTAGGGCATTTGGCAGATGCTTTTATACAAAGCGACTTACAAAGAGTACATTTGTTGAAGGAGACAGCGCATTACCAACATCTCAGAACATACAATATGCTAAACAATGCTAAGACCTGTTAATAATGCCAAGACGTACAAACACGCAAGTTAGTGCTCGGGTTAAACGTTATTGACAAATCAGAATCAAGTATTCAACAACGCTGTGGCAATGAAGCCTGCATAATCTGGCATTAAGAGACTCCATGCTCTATATGTTTTGGGAGTTGGTCCTGATTAAGGGTCCAAACAGACGGGGGACAGACTCATCTCACTCAGAGTCACTTATTGCATTTCAATCCCCCCTATGTCAGTCAGTCCGTCATGCCTTGTCAGCCACTTGCTACCCTGGATCATTGTGCCCAAGCCCATGCCCATCTGGTTGCGAGGGGACTAGCTTTGGGGACGCTCGGTTAATATCTCTTTGCACCTCAACAATTTTCTATTTGGACGCGGTGCTGTGTGTGGGCACCGCGGCGCATGGCTGCACATGAGCAGACAGCATTATTTGTCACATTTGGAGGGGATTGGGCTCGCAATGCATTGTGTACATATGGTTACATTCCCTATAATACATTACATTATCATGGTATGTATGTTGTTTTTGTAAATAATGGTAAAAAATAAATTAATACGTCATGCATTTATTGCCAACATCCTGCATAAACATCCCACCTGCACCATCTATGGGCAACGCTATGATGGGCTACGCTACACCAACTTGCAGGAAATATTATGTTGGACATTACGCAACACAATTTTCATTCAGAACTGCTAACAATTGAAAAACCTCCACATATTGATTGAAACATTGACGTATTACTGTGATAAAATATGATAATATATGACACGTCACGCTCAACTGAGGATTAGACCTTGCAGACTGGGTGCTGGATCCTTAATGTTAGTAATGATTAAAAAGATTAGGACCAATTTTACTTTTCAATATCGCCACTCGCACGTCCGCGTGGCGATCGTTAAAAATCAAATTGGAGTGCCGTCCTAATCCCTCCATTGGGCCAAATTAAATATTTACCCTCATTCGAGAAGGAGATTTCGGGTATGGGTTGCAGTGCACTCTCTTGCTCTATGATATGTTTTGAGCTGGGCTTCGTAATGAGAGAACAGAGCTCAGAGATCAGTGGTGTGGGTTGGGTTGGGTTGGTGGGTTGGTGGAGGGTGGGTTGGTGGAGAGTGGGTGAGTGGGTGGAGGGTTAGGGCCTATCGTCTGCCTCCAGCCTCTAGCCTCCGTTATCATCGGTTGGTGCAGATCACGGTGTTGTAAAGAGGGGAGGGGAGCCTGGTAGTAGGGGAGCGAACGCTCCACATAATTATGAAAGGTAAACAGTGGTTAAGATGATGCTCACACACACACACACACACACACACACACACACACACACACACACACACACACACACACACACACACACACACACACACACACACACACACACACACACACACACACACACACACACACACACACACACACACACACACCACACACACACACACACACACACACACACACCAACCCCCTGGCTCCCCTTTCCACGCCGCAACCATTACTTTGGTATTACTGTGTCTCTCGTCACAGAAACCGCGATACGACCGGGTCATTACTTGAGCATTACTATGTCTCGTCACACAGAACCTGTGGTACTACAAACATGGAATTACTTCAGCTTTACTAGGTCTCTGGTCACACAGAACCTGTGGTTAAACCTTGGCAGGCTTTCACAGACGAAAGAAAGAAAAAAAGAAAACGAAAATGAGACAAAATAAGATAATATACATTGTGTCTCCTAAGCCCCGGTGGTGTAATGTGCAGGAGGCCTCTGCCAGGTCAGCTGGGACATTTGTTTTTCTTTTCAAGATCCTGCAATTATTGTATCAAAGAAAGAAAGTGTAGGGAACACTATAACCCACGAGGAACGTTAGTAGAAGGCTCCTAAGGGTCCCTCTTCACCCCGGGGTGGGGGTATTGTATTGCATCACTCACTGCTTCACAGCGTGCTCTGCTCCGTGTGTGTACATAATATTCACTGCCTCACAGGAAGGTCAGGGAAAAGGATGTGTTTCGTGGGGCTTAAGACGGTTGGACATGTCGTGGTGCCTCACTCACCGCCGCGGCACAACTTGGGAGTGTGGAGAATGAGGCGGTAAAAAAAGCCATTCAGTTGTCACTCAGCAGCAGGGCAGGTAGCGCGGGCTAATTCAAGTCTGACCGTCACTATCTCTCAGTATCAAATACACACGCACACACACACGGGCGTGCGCACACCCGTGGCTGGAGTTTATTGGCCGAGTTACCAGGAGGTGACTGATAGACTGTGTGTGTGTGTACTGTGTGGCGTTAATGAAAGCTGCGGTCTGGTAAGCCTTGGTGTGTACGACCGTGAGGCACAGAGTTTAATCAAGCATTAGATAAGGCTGAACGGTTTTCAAGACGAAACTTGAGATAAGCTCGGGTTGGCAGCCATACACCAGCTTCCACACGCACACGGGCACGGGCACACACACACACACACACACATACATGCACTCCCGAATTGAAACAATTTTTGCGAGATTGACATGCAAGATTGTCTGCACACAAAAGAAATGTGTCAAGCGTGTTTGAATATGCTTTCTAAAACTGTCCGAAAAATTGTTAGTGTAGTTGAGCGTGTTTGTCATATATAATTGAATGTAAAAAAATATATATAGGCAATGACACACACAGCAAGAAACAATCAAAATCCATGTTTTTAATATCCTGACGAGAAGCAATCTGTTATGGTTGTTGTTCTCAAAATCAAAATCTAGTGTTTCTCTAAAATCTCTAGTTCCCAGAGTGAGATTTCTGAGTGCATGTGGGCCTTTTGAAACCTACACACACACGCACGCACACACAAGCAAACACACACACACGCAAACATGCACACAGACTCATTGACAAACTCTCTCTGGCCCAGAAGTCTACTTGCACTGTTTGTGTGTGCATGTGTGTGTGTGTGTGTGTGTGTGTGTGTGTGTGTGGGTGGCTGGTTTAAGCAGCCTCACCTGGCCCCCAGTCAGGCTGAGTAGACCCTGGGGCTGGGAGCCTGAGTGAGGCTGCACACACCTGTGGGGCATTGGGCTAATCAAGGCACACAGGACACCCAGGATCAACCAACCGTAGACGTTTATAGACAGACCCGCTGCTGCCGTACGACAATGTCGTTGCCATTTTGGAGAGGTCAAGACTGGCTTGTTAACAACTAAGAACTGAACAGGGACGTGTTTTTAACTCAAATAAAAAGCACTCAAGTTAAACATTTTCAATCGATTTCAATGAGAGGTTTAGATTCAAAGGTTTAGATCTGTGTGAAGAAAAAAAATATACCTATATATAGGTATTATCTATATTATTATTATTATTATTATTATATTATCTATATCTATATTATCTATCTATTATTTATAGATCTTTATATGAAGATCGATATATTATATAATATAGTATTGTTTTAGTGTTTTTTATCAAGACAAAAACGCATCTCTCCCATTTACAGGCCAGTCTTGGCCTCTCTAAAATGGCGGCAACATTGATGCACGAAAGGCCACTGGGGCGTCTATCCTGTATAGGTCTATGGAGTCACCTATCACCGCACACACACACACACGCACACACACACACACACACACCACACAAAGCTGGAGAGTCAGGATCGAAAAAGGAAAAATGAAATGCCAGTCCCTGTGACCCAGGGACCATATGACTTTCCAAGCACACACAGATCTGAGAATCAAAATACTTACATTTGTAAACATGTTTAAAGCCCCCCCTCATGGACCCACATACTGTAGGTGCAGTTTTATGACAACTACTGTGGTTTTGAGAGGATGCAAGGAAGATGGATGGACACATCCACACGGGTCACTTTTCAGGTCAGGAAACGATAACGAAATATGAAATGCGTTTATCCGCCGATATCCTCTTTCCGCGCAACTTTTACGTCACCAGATTTGATTTGATATTGAACGTTGGATGTTGAGGCGGTGGGCTGCGTCAGGCCTTCATCTTTTCCAGAATGTCATCAGGTCACCCGGCGCAGTTCACAGGCGAGTGCCTACCGCCTCCACATGTTCCCCCTGGAGAAAACCCTTTTAATGTGGTTCACAGACATCCAGAGATTAAAGAGGGCTTCTACACCTGCAGCCTGCATCATCCGAAGACCCTTAACCCTTAACTCTGTCAAATGACGGAACCGGTGCTAAGATTTAGCACCTCCACTGAGCTGTGCCCCAGAGACACCGAGAGAGCATTGGAAACCACTGAAGGATTTTAGCACCATGATTTTAGCACCATGTCATACAAAAGCGGTTCAAAGTGCTTCACATAAAAGAAAACAGCAGAGAAAAGACAGAAACATGAATACATAGATACACATAAACACACACAAACAAACACACATACTGTATGCAAATCAACTGAGGAGGAAGGTCTTTAGATTGGTTTTAAAAGAGCATAGTGAAGGAGCAAGCCTAGGATCAGCAGGCAAACTGCTCCATGACTTGGGTGCATAAATGCTAAATGCCATCTCACCAGATCTACTAGATCCCTAACAAGGATAGATAGATAGATAGAATAGATGGGGGGGGGGTAGAAAGGCAGCCAAATTCCCCCTGTAATGTATTCTCACCTGTCAACAGTGGATGGCCATCCCCATGCGAGGTCAGTGGATTATCAAAGCAGCGTGTGGTGCCTGGCGGGGGCAGGGCTTTGCACGGATCACCCACGCTAGGGGATCTCCTGCTAGCTGCTAGTTGTTATCTGTGATTGACGTGTGAGGTGTGTTTCCGCCGTTGCATGCGTGATACAACTCTAAGCAGTACGGGGCAACAACAGAAATGTGTGGCAAAGATTTTTAGGACCTCTTGATTTGTACAGACCAAAGATGTCACCTCATTCTACAAGAGATAACGGGTCACACAATGTACAACCGGATGTTGCATAGCACCCTCGCGCACAAGGAGAAAACTGAACTATATGATCACTTGTCCTTTCACTATCCATGTTGGAAATGAATGCATTGAATGATATTTTAGAGGGAATTGACACTTTTTAATTTCAAATTAGCAATAGAATAAGCGCTGCATTTTTATAGCTAGATACTTTCAAATAATAGACACAAAATTCCATTCTATATCCATCACCATAACAACATATAGTCATGTTTTGCCGTCGTGCCGACTGTTTATATTATTTTCCTGGGCCGTCCAAAAGGCGCTGTCCGTCTGCCTGTATCCATGTGGGCAGCATGTGAAGTGCCACAGTAATTTGAGGGTTTGGGCATGCGTCACAAGACAGATGGATCAAAACCTGTTGATGTAAAAATGCTAATGCTGATTCGGATCTGAATATAACATTATCTGTAATCATAGGATTAGAATGCCAAACAGTAGGGAAGGTAGAGCGTTTTCCGAGTTCCATAGGCAAGACGAGACGGGAGACTGGAGCAAAAAGACATAAAAACTCTGAGATCTCCGACAATAGATCATTGCGATCGATGCCAGGCAATACCAGAGGACAGTGTTACTGCAGACTACAAGTCATTTCTCTTGAGCATTTCTGTTGAGTTGTACATGACTATAGCCTTAGTAATCATTCAGAGGAGTAGGCCTTTATAGACAAAGGCAAACTAGCATGTATGTTCTGCACCTGTGTGAGAGGTAATAACTCTCCATACCAGCAGGTGGCGGTGGTCTGTATTTGTCATCCAAGAAGGTGAAATCGGAAGACGTACTACTGCGGATATACTGTACAAACCATTGTTACGACTATTTTCAGACCCCTTCTCGCTCACCACTTATCGTGTATTGGAATAGACTAGTCATGTGCCTTTTCGAAAACATGGAACTGTGCCCATGCCCGGTTGAAATGTGAACATTTCAAAACGGATCCACTGCGTGGCCTCTGGTGCTGCTTGCAGATTTCTCGAGAACCTCTACTAACTACTTCACACTCAACACTGCACTTCCTTGGGTCCTCGGCAACACACCAGCCGTGCAGTGCCCATTCCGTGCCTATTCGGAACGGGGCCGATTGCTTGCGGTTTTCTGGAGAATCGCTCATCCATCCAACAACTTCACACAGAAGTTCCTTGGCTCCTCAGCAATACACCCAGCAGGTGTGAAGTCGATCGGATGAATGGTTGTTGAGAAAAAAATAAACTTTGTGCATTGCCCTCTTGTCAAAAGTCATTTTGCGACTGCCATCACTTCCATTTCTCTTCTTGTGCACTGATTCGCTTAAATTGAACGGCCAATCCGAGTGATTTCTCTACCAGACAGCCTCCAACATGCTCAATCAGCCGGGAAAAGCCTTGGACAAGGGGCCGACTGCTAGCGCCAAAGGTGAGGGCCACAGACGCTCAAGCGAGGGCCTGGTGTGTCAGGGCCTTAGGAGAACATGCCGTCATTAACCTAGCATACCAAACAGCGTGTTTTAAACGGCTGTCCCTGAAGTGATGCAGAGTCATTCCATGAATGGCGTAGCATAGCATATTCAGAAAGGGCTGCACACATAGTTATCTCAGGAATTCAAACTAATACAGAATGATTTAGTGGTTTTCCTTTTACAGTATTATTGTATAAAAAGCAGCCTCTGCCTTGTTGTTGTTAATAATACACACACACACCACACACATGCACACACACACACATACACATACAACTGTGATTGTGGGAGGGATGAAATTACTAATGATTAACTAAATGATTACAAATATAATTTTGTTAAGAGGCTGATTGCTCAAAGTAGATCTGAATGAACTAATATGCTCTTGTCTTGATGTCTCACATTTTTATCTCACAAATTAAATAACAATCAAATCAAACACTCAGCGAAAGATGGCGTCCAGATATGTCCCCGTTTCCTTCCATGTTTTTTCCAAAATGAAATACTGTGCTGTACCCCTCAACTGGATAATAACATATTATTGACTGTCTTCCAATCTATTCCAATCGACCGTTATTATTAGAGCTTAACTGTGATGTAGGCTATACTGAATGTCATCAGCCACAGATAACGAAAACACGCCTCAAATGCGGTCGAAGGACTCCACCTTTCCATCAGAAATATGTTGTTATTGGAATTCTAGAAATCCCCCAAATCCTCTTCCTGTCCATGCCAAATATCAATATGGCTAAATAATACAAAATAATAACACATGCTCGTTAAGAAATAGCAGGTGTTATTATGCAGTTACAGTTACAGTCAACTACATTAGCGTCAGTCATAGTGCTCTTACAATATAGACAAACACTACGTGTACATTTAGAAATACCGTTGAACTACAGAATGTCCCTGTGTTATGAAGAACATGTGACAATAAAACACCTTGACCTTGACTACATAGTACATTTCATGACAATACAGAGTACCCTCTTGTTTCCATGTGCCGCTGCGCTCATAACGCTTGAGCTTAAACTCATCAGAAAGGTAACAAGACAAAAAGCAAACTGCGTTCAGCTCAAGGGGTCTCTCGGTGCTCCGCTGGCGTGAGCGTAGGTGACACTTTGTGAAATCCAGTTCCGTCTGATAATAGGGCAGCGTTAGCGTTAGTATTAGCGGACCAGACAATGACAGGTGTCGTGACGCGCCACCGCCGGCTCTCTGGTACCTAAATAGAAAGCTAAAAAAAACCCCAGCATCAAGACTCTCCCTGTCTTCCATCAGTTTTATATACCCAGCATCGGCCGTGGCCAAGCAGACAGTGCGCGTCGCGCCAAAGAAAACATATGGGATTCAGCTGAAGGCCTCCAGGTTTGTAAAAACAGGTCTCTTTCAGTCTAAACTTCTTAAGGAGCTTGGTATAAACGCGCTTTCCTTAGAGAGAGAGAGAGAAAAATGTGGCGGGCACTGCAACGGTGGAGAAAAAAAAAATAGGAGGCTGGATTGAGTCAGGACACTGGCACCTTTCACCCACCGTGTTGTTCAAAGGTGTGTTTGCTTTCAAAAATGTGCGCAAAAATGCGCAAACCTTCGTCATCCTTACCTGCCATTTTCATGCCTATAGCTCTTGGAAGAACCCATTAGTCGGGGGGAACTTTAGCTAAAGAACCAGATGTGAAATGTCACGTGTGGAAACCCTGTATCATTTGGGAACGATGATCATAAAAAGGCAAACATAAAATGGTTATTCACTGAAGAAGCCAACTGCTTCATTATGGCAGCGAACCAATCATACCAATTCAAGATAACGGCGCTTGTAGTTTCATCCATGACACTGATCAAAGAACTTCATGAAAGTGATTCACCACCGCGTCTCTGTTTATGCTCCCGGGTTCTCGGAGCAGTCCAATTCTCGGGAGAAGTAAAATACAGTGATGTTGTTGTTATGTTTCTGAGAAGTGTGTGTAAGAAGAAGAAGATATTCTTTACTTCTGTGAAAAGATACTTCTGTGAAAAGTGAATACACATATATACAGTATATATAAATATATATATGAGGGGGAGGTTGGTGGGTGTAAAAAGGGGTGAGGGTCAGTTCAATGCGTTTCCACCGTGTCCTGCAGAGCAAACATTGACCGTGGACTTCTACTTTGAGAAGGCGGTGGGCGAGCCGTGTGCACGCTGCTCTCTATAAAACCCCCCCGCCCGGCCCCCCGGGGGTCTCAAAGGGGCCGAGTGTCTGCCTGTGAGGTGGACAGCAGCAGCAAGTGTGG
>PIJE02001059.1:50604-55604 GCA_002895965.2 Coryphaenoides rupestris | reverse complement strand
ATCTATCTGCTTCATAAGCAGCGGGAACCAGGCCTGCCTGTTGCCTGTTGCCTGCTGCTTGCTGCTTGCTGCCTGCTCCTTGCTGTAAACAGTTCCAGACACCAGGCTGACTATAATTAAGAGGCAGTAAAACACACACCTAGCGCGGGGCTGGGGAGGATCGCACGGGGGGTGGGGGGGATCAAAGAGCCGAGCTTCCTCCACGTCAGGCTTTTTCATAAGTAGCACGCTGCGGCCGTTTGGTCTGTTATACACGCGGCACTCCATGTTTTCTATTTAGGCAACCCCCCTAATTTTAATTCTGATTTCAAGCAAAACCTGTACTTCCTCCTCAGAGACGGATACAGCAACACCACCACCAACCCCGCCTCCAACCCCGCCCCAAACTACCCCAGCCCCGCCCCCCAATTTTAATTCTGATTACAAGCAAAAGCTGTACTTTGTCCTCGGACACGGATACGGCAACACCACCACCACCACCACCAACCCCGCCTCCAACCCCCACAGCCCCGCCCCCTAACCTCGCCCCCAACCCCCCTAACCCCGCCCCAAACCCCCCCCAACTCAACTAAGATAAGAGATAAGATAAGATAAGATAGAACTTTATTAATACCGAAGGTAATTCTTGTGCCAGGTTGCATAGCAATACAGTACAATAAAACAATATGGAAATCAACAGAATAATAAAAATACACTAAACTAACAGATTTACAAATGTACAATGTCAAATATAAAAATATATAGGCGAGATAAGATATTCAGACGGCGAAAACAATTTGGCATAATTGAAGTGTAATGCTGTGATAGAATCAGGCTCAGTCTGTGGTATGAAGTTATGTTTCCTTGAAAAGGGAAAACATCAAGAGAGCTCATTAGTTTGGTGAGAGCGTAGATCGTCCTTGGGGAGGGGAGGGGTGTCTGTTAATTAATAGGGCCGGGGCATGTTGTTTCCAGAAAGTAATTACATTTATGATATGAGTTCCCACTTTTCCCCCACCAGATAAGAACCAATCATTATCGAGCGCGGGGGGGGGGGGGGGGGGGGAGTGGGAATGTGATGTGAAGATGCCGACATGACAGGATAGTTTTCATTAGAGCACACTTAGCATTAGCAAATGTATACATCGGGGGAATCGTCTGCTTAAACCCTCTGACGAGCCTAACTGACAGGCCTGCCAAAAGGGGCCTGACTAAGGGTTTTAATGTTTCAAAATATGTGGGTAAATATGAGCGCTTTGCAACACTTTGCAAGTTGAGGCAGGACAGTGAGATCGAAGACGCTCGGAAGCTCTGAAGTTTGGGTTTACAACATTGACACGCTAGCCCGGACCTCGCGTTGGCGGCGGCGGCGGCTGCAGGAGCAGAACATATGGCATTTTTGACAGTCAAGTAATATCCGACATACATCAACGCCATGTGTCACACACACACACACACACACACACACACACACACACACACACACACACACGCACACACATATACATATTCTTCTAGCTTCCCTTCCTTCCTGCAAGCAAGCAGCTCATGTTTATCAGCACACAGCTTGCCTCTTATCAACGCTAGCCGGGTTCAGCTTATTTATTAAAATGTTGTGTCGCTAAGAATTTTCATGAAACTATCTGTTGGTAAACCAGGAGCCGATAAGAAGATGTCAGGAGAGGGAGGAGCAAGGCCAAGAATCTGTACTTTTTACACATGGCCACTTAAAGACCGAACACATACTATATAAAATAGTAGTATATATATATATACTACTATTTAGAAAATAGTATATATATATATACTATTTTCACATATCTACTGTAATGTCTTTTCAAAATCATCCCCGGTCCAAAGTGAAGGTTTATATTTACCAAGACGTGTCTAGACTAGACTTAATTTGACTTAATGCCCTGAACGCTTAATACAAATATCCAACTACAATGAGGTTGGAAACAAAGATGACACACACACACACACGCACACGCACACACACACACACACACATAATGCCATTTCTATGGCATTATGATATGATCTATGATATGATCTATGTTTATTTATCATTTTTGCACGGTTCCCACATTGATAGAACCTTGCGAGCTTCGTGAAGTGAAATTATATTATGTAGATCACTGTGATTTATGAAAATGTCAAGACTCTTGCGCTGTTCCTGGGTAAAAAAACGTACCCTGAAACCCAGAAAATTGGAAAATGTTAATAAACAGGCAATCTCCTCTGTGCCATGAGCTTCCCAGTACGTCTCATCACCACAGGGGTCTTTTCTGAAAGGCCATGCCTTTTAGGTGGACCATTTGGGGTGGAGTTATGCCTTCAAAAGAGAGATGCATCTTAGTTAATGTAGTCTGTTGTGCCTCTCTCATTCTTCTCATTCACTTCATAGAAGCTCTTTTTCACTTCTAAGTATAGTATATTCCAAGTAAATATTTGTAATATTTAAAGATATATTTTGGAAGATAACACCAAGCAGCCAGATGACTCAGATGACATCGATCCATTGCACTGATATTAGTAGCGCACCATAACTCCTGAGAGGGGGGTGCAGAAGAAACTCTTCATATCTCTGACAAGTTAGAAAATAATGTATTTGTTTGTTTGTTGTCATAAAACAAAAACCCACAAAAACAACTGACCTGATCTTTTACATTTAAAGGTCACTAAAAATGTGTAAACTCCCTTGCTGCGAGCTGGTGGCAGCAGCATGGGCTAAAATGCTGCCTTGTTATTGTGGGGGGGAATGTCAGGAACACAAGTTGACAACCCCTGATACACACACACACACACACACACACACACACCACACACACACACACACACACACACACACCACACACACACACACACACACACACACACACACACACACACACACACACACACACAGATACACACGCAGACACACACACACACATGCATGTGTGCCGCCTCTGGTGATAGAAACTTCACCGCACTCTGCAGTCCTAAATAACCACATATTCTTGAGACCACCCGAGTGCATTATTTATTTATGTATCCATTATACTATCATAAACTAACCCTATTCTTCAAGGCGCTTTATTGGCAGCTCATCATTCTTAGTCAAAAACAGCGGGGCTTCAATGTCAACGTTCTCCAAAACGGTGGCACTTTACGAATGTCTCCTACCGTGAATATATAACATGTAATGTAGAACATTTGGCAAGCCTCGGCGAACTGCGCCCTACATCATCCGCCAATTACTGTTCAAGTGGTTTATGGTGGGGGGGCGTTGGGGGGGTATAGGATTGCATACTTTGGAGGAGGATCACAAAGGGAGGTCCATGCTCGCTTTCTGCCGGGGCCAGTGTGCTGGAGAGCGAGGGGGAATATTTTATATTGCGGCGGTAATGGATAGCCACTCACCCGGGACAACGTCCTCACAAACACAACAAAGAGCGATGCCGTCCCTCCCACTCCAGGAATACGTTGAGCACAATGCCGCTGTTAAAATGCCAGCCGCCCGGCTCCCGAAGAATAGCAGCTCCGAATTATGGACACATGGACACAACTCCGAACAATCGGAGCCGCGGAGGTCGTGTCACTTTTTGGGTCACAGGCGGTCGGGGTTAGAAGGAGAGGAGCGGAGAGGGAGGAGAGGAGAGGGTGCCAGGGCGGGAGGGTTTTTGGGGGTTTTTGTTTTTAACAACCGGGCAGCAGACTCACCAGACCGTCGCAGTTGTTAATGGCAACCGAAGCCCCGGGAACGTCCGTGATGTCGCCCACGAAGGTGCAGTCCGTCTTCAGAAGCTCCCGCCGCAGTATCCCCCCGGGCCTCGGTCCGGTTCTTCACCGCCTCCGCCACGATGTCACCACCCGCAGCGCCGCCACCGTCGACGTCGTCCTCGTCATCGTGCCACTCCACCTTGGCGCCGGGGGCCACCAGCCGGTCGTTGGGCCGCAGGCGGAGGTGGAACTCCTTGCCGAACGCGGTGATGTTGAAGAAGAGCCGCTGCTGCTGCTCGGCCCCTGGTGGCGTCGACGCCTCCCGCCGGACGCGCTGCTTGTGATTGGCCGAGAGCAGGTGCGACAGGTAGTGTCCGCGGGCGTCTGTGCTGAAGGGCGTGACCAGGCCATACTCCCTCAGACGGCTCCGCAGCTGTTCTGTGTTTTTTCAGGGGACACAACGTTCATGTTTAACACACCAGGGGCTCCCAGGAGTACTACCACTACTATATATATATATATATCTATTGTCACCTCAAACCTTTTCCTCATAGACATGAAGAGATGTCAATATTAATTTTAAACATACAGGCGGCAAGGACTTTTGCTCGTTTTGCTATTTGGTTATCAGTTCAACACGCAAATACATGAATACTGATACATGAATAGCAGCTATACCAAAATCATTAATGCTTATTTCTAGGTATAATAAGTATAATAAATGACAGCAGGCAATGTTCACAACACATTGGCTCATGCTTAACACAGAGGGCTCCCAAGAGGGATAAGACTGGGCCAACATTCACTAGAGAGAGAGAGAGAGAAGTGTGAGAGAGAGAGAGATGAGAGAAGAGAGAGAGAGAGAGAGAGATTCACTAGAGAGAGAGAGAGAGAGAAGTGTGACTGTCTGGATGTAATATCCGTGGACATAGTTTTGTCATGGTGGCTAGGGCATTCGCTTGGATGTATTCAATAAACCTCATGTGCTTTTGACAAAAGCATCTCCTCAATGACTATCTCGTAGAATAATAATAATACAATTAACTTTCCTATGATCCTCACTATTCTCCAAATTTTTTTAATAATATGACCAGTTCTGCGGAAGCGGAAAAGAAAATGGCCAAATGCATTCATGTTGTTCTGAGTCAGTGTGTTTAGCATGTCTCTTCCAATTAGCATGGATGTTCATTATCTTCTGCGTGATGCAGCCCCTCCCCTGGTAATGGGGGTCTCCGGGTTCAAAGGAAATCTCTGAGCACGTGAGCCAGCGCAACAAATTGAAACGTTTATAAGACTGCTGGCTCGTGGGCGGGGGG
>PIJE02001059.1:0-49242 GCA_002895965.2 Coryphaenoides rupestris | reverse complement strand
ACATAACGTGTCAACCCCCCCCCACGAGCCAGCAGTCTTTATAAACGTTTCAATTTGTCGCCGCTGGCTCACGTGCTCAGAGATTTCCTTTGAACCCGGAGACCCCCATTACCAGGGGAGGGGCTGGCATTCAGCGCAGAAGATAATGAACATCCGGATGTTCATTATCTTCTGCGCTGATGCAGCCCTCCCCTGGTAATGGGGGTCTCCGGGTTCAAAGGAAATCTCTGAGCACGTGAGCCAGCGGCGACAAATAGAAGAGGTTGATGTTTGAGAGCAGCAGAGTGGGCTGTGGGCGCTGTCGCGGTGTTCACGAGATAGCGTGGCTTGTAAAAACGGGGGCCAACGCTGCAGCAGCCGCAGCAGCCGCAGGACCAGCAGCACCGCCACCAGCTCCCTGGTCGCTTAACCTCACGATGGAAAACAGATGGATAGGATTTAGAAATGGAGCTTTCTTCCTGTATAACAAAGCCTTTGAGGCCCGCTTGGTCAGGGAATTTAAGTGCACTTTGTCTGTGTGTGTGTGTGTGTGTGTGTGTGTGTGTGTGTGTGTTGTGTGTGTGTGTGTGTGTGTGTGTGTGTGTGTGTCCTGGGATATGTTTGTGTTTGCTGTATGAGTGTGTGCGCATGTGTGTGCGTGTCCATGTGTGTGTGTGTGTGTGTCCTGGGATATGTTTATGTTTGCTGTATGAGTGTGTGTGTGTCCATGTGTGTGTGTGTGTGGAGGGGGAGGAGGGGGGGGGTTTACAGAGTCCTCCAGTGTCCCACAGCCCAACTCACCCCACTCCCACATAGATCTTAATGCACCCGAGATATATCCTGTTATTTCAGCAGTCACTTTTTTACTCGAGCTAATTCAAATACAAACAGACTCACCCTCTCGCTCTACTTCACCAGCCTGTGAGGAACACACAAAAAAGAAGAAAAATTAACACAAGTTAGTTAATATATGAGAAGAAATTCATACATTATAAGTGTACTGTAGGCTGTTGTTGATGTTGAACGCTGGCCCCCTTTGGCATGTGTTAAGCAACAGAAACCCAAAACTTTACCAGTGCAATAATATAAGAAACTAAGGAGCTATGCACACGTATTCATGTCACTTTAAGTATATCGTGCAGAGAGCAGAGCGCTGGTCGTCAGTAGGTTGCGTCCTGCGCGGTTGACAGGCGCGCGCGCACGTTGAACTTCGCGGCAACTTTCTCGCGCTAAGTCTCAGTACAGTAGTTAGTCGCGCGATGTCACACATGAATAACACGAATAACACAAACGGCGATGTTATTATTATATGCATTGTACGCATCGGGTAGGCGTCAGTCACTCACTCACTTACTTACCTTTTCGGCTGAAGTCAAAGTCACTAAAAACCCGAAGAGTAACGCGAGTGGTAGGACAACCATCACGAGTGTATTCAATCAAATAAAAAAATAAAAACACAAAATTGTGGAGAGAGAGAGAGAAAAGAAATCCCTACGTTTCCACAACAACAAAAGTTACAAAATACAAAATAAAAACATGAGACAAACGCTTGTCACGACAAAAAGCGACAGAAACGGGCTCCGACAGGAGAAGGAAAAAGAAACCGTCACAGCGCTTGTGTTCGAGTCATCCACTTCTCTTCAGTTGAAGTGCAACTGGCCTTTTAAAAAGTTACAAAAAGTTGCAAAGTTGAATGACAACCAGGAAATGTTTCTGTCCACTGCCTCTCACTACCAGAGACGGTTAATAGTATAAAGTTCTGTAGTAATGTAAAAACATCCCTGGTCTCTCTACTACTCTGGCCGGACAGAGAGGGCTGTGTGTGTGGACTGAGCCCCTGCTTGCTGCCTGGTTCCTGCCTTTGCGCTCTACTCCCGACTAATAAACGGCAGGCAAGGCAAGCCCTGCCCCACGTCACACACTTCTCTCTCTTGCCATTAGCACATGGTGTGTGCGTGTGTGTGTGTGCGTGTGCGTGTGTGTGCGTGTGTGGGCAGGGCAGGGCAGGGGGGGCAGAGAGGGGGGAAACTCTGCCGTGAAAGTAAACTCATTTAGTTCTTCTGGGGGAGCTCTGCAAGTGTGAAATGGCTGTCACATGGTTATCATGACTCTTTTGAGTCGTGAATACAGCCCATAGTGGCCTATTCGCTCTCGGTTCAACTTCATGCATGATTTTATTTGATTTTATTATTATTTATATATTTTCCATTTCCTCTTTTGCTGCCTTCCAGGAAAAGTTGTGTAATTTTAGTCGCCATTTGTCAGTGTCATTAAACAGCAATGACCACATTTGTGTAAAAATAAACAAAGATGACAGATTAATACCAAAGGAGAAAAAAAAGAGACTCATTACGTTGCAGTAATTAATGACTTTAAAACACTGCATAATTTTCAGGCAGCATACAGCATACAGGCTGAAGTTTGCTGAGCCTGCAAGAGAGCCTGTAATATATGTATCGTCACCTCAAACCTTGTCCTGAGAGACGTGAAGAGGCTCATTATTCATCATTTGAAACATACAAGCAAGGCAAGGACTTGTTTTGCTCTTTGGTTATCAGTTCAACAAGCAAATACATGAATACTGATACACCAATAGCAGCTACTAAAATCATCAATACGTAGTTTTAGACGACAGCAGGCAATGTACTGAAAAATTAAGACTTTAAGTTGCTGTCTGGCTGCTTGGTGCTCCTGTCTGGCTGTGAATCACTCTTTTATCTGGACACTTTATTTGTGATTATTGAGCGCAAAAGGAATCATTTCATTGAGGACAAAAAGCAGCAACGTGAAGCTACTACGTAGAACATGCCCTGCTTCCAGGATATGGCGCGCTACCCGGAAGGATTCCTTTGGCATTATTTGGATTCCGATGAGGTCATAAGCTGGATCACACATGGAAGACACATGATCGTATTTCACCGCTTTTACTGGGCAGTTAGATCACTGTGTCAAGTCTCAGTCTCCTTTTCTCCTCTTTCTCTCTCCCTCTCTCTCAGAGAGAGAGAGAGCGGGAGAGAGAGAGGGGTGAGGTGCCTGCACATGAAGCAGCCTGGTGAGAGGACACATCTGCAGGCCTCATGGTCCTCTCACACCACCATGGGAAAAAGGAGAGAGGGGAGGGAGGAGGAGAGCGAGGGAAGAGTGAACAGAGGACAAGGCCGACCAAGGAGACCAAGTGAAAAAAATAGCAGACAATGGAGAGAAGCAGGCAGGCAAAGGGGTGGTGGTGTAGGCGGGGGTGGGGGTGGTCGAGGACAGGAGCGATGGAGAGAACAACAAAATGTACAAAACGTGGGGGGAATGGGCGAGGAAGAAGAACAGGGTGCACAAGACTGGGTGCATGGGGTTGGGGGAGGAGAGGGGGGGGGGGGGGGCGGCGACATTTGTTGAGTGTCAAGGTTTGCTGCTTTGTTAGTTTATCGACATCCTGTTCCTCCTTGACCCTCTCCCGGGCTTCCTCCGCTGGCCCGAGAAGAACATCTGGTTTTTCTCCCCTATCGGCGATCCTCCCCGCACCACCAAATCAGAGGCTGTTTTAATTGGCAATGAATCACTTGGTGCAGGCTGCAGGAACGCCTGCAGGACTGGAGCCCCCCGTGGCTTTGGCTGTGGCTGTTGTGTGACCAGAGAAAGGAGGAAGAAACATGAGAGGGAAAATATCTTGCTCCTTCTTTGTTCTAATTGTGATCATGGTGTCTGGCGGAGACTTATATCTCTGTTCAGATAAGGGATTGGGAACTTGGACGCATAAATAGCCATCCCTCCCCATTTCTGCGTAGTAAGTATTATTATTATTATTATTAATGCATTAAAAATCTACAAAATAAACCTGCTAAGAGGACGGCTGGTGGTAGATGATGGATACTATCCCTGCTGTGATCTATCCAAATCCCACAATGAAATCGGGGTTTAGAGAAAGGATTTACAAATTAATTTCCTGAACACTGAAGTTTTCTTTCAGGGGAACCAAATACTCTTCTATTCTCCGTTGATTACAGCTGTTCAGGTCCCGAGTTTCTTCTGTTTAATTTCGGTAAGACGTTTATTCACTGTTTAAATAAAAACACTGTTTAAATAAAAACTCGAGCACACCTTGTAACAGAGGCCCCAATGTGTTGATTGGCATCTAGTTCAGTGAGCAGAGTTCATTTTCTTTTTTTTACGCGGAGCGAGGATACATTTTAGTGAACCGCGTTCCTGTTAAGTTGTCAAATGGTTTTTTCCAGGTATGTCAAGCCTCTAGACACTAGGAACTAATGGAACATAAATCATCTGAAAATGTTTTCAAACGTAGTCATATCTTTGGACTTGTAGGCTCCTGTTATGACAATCGAACAGACACTTATATTTCAGACGGAAGAGCTAAATTGCACGGTTAAAGAAAACACACAAAAAAGTCCCCCTGGATAATGGAGACATCATGGCTTCCAGAGCGGAGGAACGGCTAACCTAATTACAAGACGGAGGTATGCGCTTTGAAAGTTGCTTTTCTCAACAAAAAAACAACAGCATTGGAACAAAGCTGACCCCCAACCCCACCCCCGGCGTTATAAAAGCACCACCGCCGAGCCAATTCAGGGAAGGCACCCCAATTGTTGTCTTTTCTCTCCGTCAACCTTTGTCCCTCACAATGACTTGGTGACGTCTTAACAGCAAAGTTATGTCGCGGATGACAATGTGCTTCGCGGTGGTACGCGCCGTGACCCCCCGCCCCGCCCCGCCACCCAACACCCACCACCACCACCACCCAACACCTCCCACCCCTCTGCATGGGGTCAGCAGCACGGTGGCGATGTGTCCTCCCCGGATGCCAGCAGTAACAGAGAGAAGGCACGGCAATAAAATGACTTGGTGCAAAAAGGGAAGGGGGGGGTAGGGGGCATTCCAATGCAAAGGGTGGTGGTGGTGGAGAGGGGGGGGGGGGGGGGGGGAGTGGAGAGTGGGGTGGGAGGGGGGGGGGGGTGAATTGGACATATTTTAAAACCATCCCATGGAAAAACAGATCGGCCATTCCTCGTCCTCCTCCTCTGCCTGCTCCTCTGGTGAAATAAGTTATTGCCTGTTTTTGTTGTTGTCGTCGAATGTGTCAAACTTGGTCCACTTCATCGTACTTCTTTTGAACAGTTTGGCGAACACGGGCTGTGTGTGCAGAGCGCCTGCAGTCTGACTTTAAACCGGGGGGACTCGTTCAGTCACAGGAGGCAAATTCAGATATTCAAGACTTCAGGTCAATGCTGAAGGGTTGTTGCACTGAAGGACTATTTTTTGCCAGCTATAACAGCCAGGTAAGGACCATCTGCCAATCATAGCCAGGGAGGGAGGTGTTGAGAGGAATTCAATCAGAGTTCAACCCCTTCATAAAATATGAAGCTGTTGGAAAGATTACCAACTTGTACGTGACAAAAACCTGAAAATTACAGATGATGGTAACTCAAATAGTTTGCATTGTAAATAATGTATCCTATTACCCAAGTATTCGCTATAAGGAGCTACAGTCTAAAGAATATATTTCTTTCGATGACCCGAACCGGCAGTAAGTCCAAGTCCACGTAAGTTATTGTGTTATGTTATGTTATTGTGTTATGTCCGCCATGATGCTAACTTTTGAGCATTTGAATGTGCGGTGGTAGAACAATGATTCAGCGCCAGCCGAGTCTGCACTTTTTCCACTCCATGCAGCCTTGCCTTCATCAGCGTCACTTAAACAGTTCTCTGCTAGCATCCAACACTCATAAACCTGACCCTAATTGTCAGGAGAGGACCCCCTGGTGAGTTAGCGTTAAGCCACGTAGCTCGTTCTGACGGCTGCTTAACTTTCCTCCCCTCCACCATAAAAAGGAAAATAAAGTCTGACTAATGACACACACACACACACACACGCGCACACGCACACAAGGGGGGGCTGGACAAGGTTAATCAATTCCATCTTAATTCTGTGCCAACGAGGATTGTTGGTATTAATAGTTTTTGTGCTGACTGTGCTGCCACTGCTTACGTGGCACAAGCACATTCAGTTATACATTCAGCAATTGTCTTCCAAAATAAAAATTAAACCTATATTCTCAAAAAGGTCTCTTGTCTGTCTTAAAAGGTAAACAAATGCCTAGTCTAACTTTCCGGAAATGAGTCGTCCCGGAGGTGAGTGCACTGCTCACCCAGAGCAGCGCGTAAGAACACAGCACCAGAAAGGATGCTTTACACGCCCATGGCAACGGAATACATTAGAACACCCAGGAATCAACACTATCATTTATTCCTCAGTTGGAAGACATGGGTGTCTGACACACACACACACACACACACACACACACACACACACACACACACACACACACACACACACACACACACACACACACACACACACACACACACACACACACACACACACACACACACACACACACACACACACCTTGGCTGTCAAATAGTGGGTGGAAATCCAGAGTATTCACTACAACGGAACTCTACAAAGGAAAGTATAATATATAAGTATATAAAATAAATAAAATCAATTTTAAAAATCTATAAAAAAATGATGCAATTCATGTCCCCTAGCTCTGCATTCGATATGTTTGTGTTTTTATGTGCTGGACCAAAGCCTAACAAAATGTAATAAAGTCCCCTTCAAGATGTGGCATTTGAATAGAACAAATCCTTCTATTCCTCCTCCAATAAGTCCCTGTGAGAAGCAGCCATGCCCACCAACCTCACCCCATGTATACAAGCCTGCCTCTCTTCCTCCTACCCATGCCTCCTGAAGGCTTCCTTGCAGTGTGCGGGGTCGGGGCCCCCGTGTTGGATCAAGATCTGAGATAATCAAAAATCATTAGTTCAATTACATGTACACACCACAGGCACACACACTCACACAGTAGCATACACTCACACACACACACACACACGCACGTGCAGACTTTTTCTCTCTCCCCTGTGGAGCCGTGCGCTACATGAGAGTGGTACTGATAAAAAGCCGTCCAATTCCCTTGTTATGCCAAAGCCAGCGCACATTGTGCTATCTACAGCATACACACTGATGTACTGAGAGGGTGCCTCTTCTTAGAAGTATAAAACTGCCATGTACTCCATGTATACAGTCGCTCACCATTTCTGCTCATTAATCATTCCTCATAAAAAACGTCAAAGAGAATAATAGAAAGGACTGACGACGCATAATTAGACGTAGTTTGCCACTTGGTTGGTACAAACTTTCGAGACAGGAATTGATTGTAAAGAACAAATCATTTACTGGGGCTGGATGGCTATGCATGTGTTATTTTCTTTCATTAACTATTCTGAAAAATATGCACTATTGATTTAAATGAATACTACCTAATGTGAAATATCAGATAGAAAGCATACTATGCATACCAACCATATGTCACTCACTGGTGATTGTATCAGGGTGGGTGTGCACCCTTGGGGGCGCCACTGAGGGTGGCAGCTGAGGCCCACAATTATCAACTCATCCTGTGAACTTTGTTTTCTTGTCGCAAAAGCACTCATTTGGAAAGTGTGTTCCTGCCAAACAAACAACCTGGAAGCAGCCCAGTTGCAGCCAATATTAAAGAGCAGACCGGCTCTGATGGCAGGCGGGTCATCGATGTCAGATAGTGTGTCCCCACAGGCGGCTCATGTCCTGCCTCATGCGTCTGGTCTCAGCCATCCAACAGCTCAGAGGAGACTCCAGATGCCCATTAACAGTCATTGGTGTTGCCTTGACCCTCGCTGAGACCACGGTCACACATTCGACAGATCAATGGGGTTTTGTTTACCTTTTATTTTACCGACCGTTGTCGTCCTCAGGTGCTCTTATCTCACAATGGTTCGGCTGGAACAGGATGCGCCTAGTGAACACACACACACACACACACACACACACACACACACACACACACACACACACACACACACACACACACACACACACACACACACACACACACACACACACACACAGAGAGAGAGCGAGAGCGAGAGAGACAGACTTCTAACAGACATCGGCATCGGTCTCCATGCCACGTTTCAGATATTACTTTGTCAAATTCTCCAGCGAAATCTCCTCGTCTTTCTTGTTGTTATTCTTGTCATGTTCTCTCTCTTCTCACCTCCTTGGACTGTTTACTGGCGTATACGGCATCAGAGGAAGTACGGGAGAACTGCGATGCGGGAGGCCAGTAGTAGGCCAGAACCATTGGATAACGTTACAATTCAGGATTCTCTTGTCAGAATCAGAATCAGTTCTATTGCCTTAGTTTTTACAAACAAGGAATGTGCTTTTGTGAAATTGGTGTATAACATTGAACATTAAACAGAAGTAATAATATAGATAAAATACATATAAAATATATAAAAAATTACTTCGGCTGCATGGCCCGTATGAACCACTCACTGTCAAAAAATCACTTTGGATAAACAAAATGTAGATGGTACCTCATGGGGCTTCCATCGCCATGGGGACGCTTCGAGAGTGAGTCAGCCAATGAAAATGGGAGGACAGCTTTCAACCACAGACCCTCTTGAGTCGCCGCCATCTCGTCTCTACAACACAACAAAAGAAGTTCCGGCCATCACCTTAAAAAGGAGTGGTTTGTATCTTATAACATTATAGCAAAGATGGACAGACAATGAGGCATAACGCAAGAGGATTCAAATCTAAGAACATAGTCTAGCTCTATCATCTTAGGCTCAGTCCGTCAGTCCCTCTCGCTCTCCACATTGGGGGAGACATCTGAGACATGGTGTGATTTACTATAAATATATCAATAAAAAATCTTTGCAAGGCAGCAGATGCATGCTGACATGGAAGGATTAACTGTAGGTTTGGGAGGGAGACTCACAACTCACAGCAATAATCGGATCCCGGAACTCAAATGAAAAATAGATAGAAGTTAAAAATAACCCACGTTCAAGAAAAGCAATGCATCACTGCACTGGCCTGAGTAATGGGACATGTTATGTTGTCATTGCTAAAGTGTACATCACAGATTCGTACGAAAGTCTCTTGAGATCGCAAGAATTTGTACAGTGTAGTGGAAAAATGCTGTGAAGATGTGGGAACAGAAGGGTGACTCAGACGAGGGCTGAATAATGAGAATATAAAAGAAAAGCCCCCTTCCTATGTTTCAGTTTCCACTGAAAAGAGTTAATCCAAATAGATCATTCTCCCTTTACCCTACAGTCTTCACCGTACAATTCTGCCAATAATTAAAAATGTTTGTTTGACTGACAAGCGCTATGGACTGGCAAGCTTAAAGGTACTATAAGTAAGAATCAGTGCATTCTGAGCTCCGTGGGTTGAGACAATAACAATCAGAAACTAATGTTAGTTCTAGCAGGTTGTAGCAGGTTGTGGTTGAAGTTAAAACACGAGAGCTTCCCTGACTCTCTGTTGCGTAGAACAGCTTTTGGGCTGATTTCTCTTATCTTTGAGTCGGGTTGGATTTCACGGGAAAAAGGAACAAAGTGACATGTCAGCGTGGATAATTAAAAAAAATGATGTAAAATGTATTTCATAGCTTTTTTGGCACACTCCCCTATATTGTGGAGTTTGTCCACCCGACTGAAGATAATAAGTCCACTTTCACACACCAATATTCAATGAATAGTAAAGGGGAAGGGAAAGTGCAGGGATATTTATAGTGACCAAGTCCGTTATTCCGATACCGTTGTCATCGTTCGTATGCAGGGGGTTATCACACCGGGAAGTGGGGAAGTCTCAAGGGGTCCAGGGCAAGGCAGGCGGGAGGGTCGTCAGGCAGGCAAGGGTCGATACACCATCGGGTTCTCGGACAGGCTTTAAGTCGGGCACACAACCACTCCTGTCTCTCTTTCCACTCACCCACACAGGGTCTTGGTTCTCGTCCTTCCTCTTGGTTCTCCTCTTCCTCCTCCTCCTTCTCTTTCTCTTTCTTTTCCTCCACCACTTCCTCGTACTCGTACTCGTACTCGTACTCGTACTCGTACTCGTACTCGTACTCGCTCACGTCACTCTCCTCCACTCTCTCACCCGTCTCGAACCTCTCCACCACCCAGGTCCTCTCCTATTTATAGTCTGTGGTTGGGTCCTTAAATTGGCTTTGCCTGCACATGCCAATTTCAATTAGGGCTGATTTTGCCTTGGTTGCAATTCCTGCCTCCTCGGCTACCTCTGGGGCCGAATGGGGAATTGCGGCCCCCCCCGACTTGTCGTCCACCACTTATTCATCGCCCACTTCAGTGGGCCGTCTGCCACCAATGTGTACAAGGTTTATTATGATTAGAACTAATATTTAGTTTTTCTGATTATTATTGTCTTCAAGCCATGGAGCTCAGAAACGCACTCATTCTTACTTATAGTACCTTTAAACGGTTTGACATTATTAAAATGGTTTATTTTATATATTTACACTGCCTGCTCCATTCCGACTTTCAACTTTTGAACTCTTGAAATATTTCAAGAGTTCAGTGATCCAACATTTCTGTCATAAACAATATCATTCTTTGTTTTTGCCTGCTTTTTTTTTTTATCAAAACACTGCAAAGGCATTTTCTAGTTTTTGTCAATATTACGTAATACGACTTTTCTGTTGTAATGTAACCTTGTAAGCCAGGCCTATCACCCTCTCTAAAAAAAATGCAATTTATTTTTGGCACACTAGCTCTTCTAGTGAAGAGCTACAGTATATAAACTTTCACATTTGCATAGCATTGCATTTCACAGCAGTCAGGTGCATGTGCCTGCATGGTGAGAATTAAATTAATACTGTTTTAAGAGGATTTCAGTTCTATTTATTTAATTGTTTTTTTGATACTCTCCCAAAAGGGACACACTGTGAGTTAATTCATATTTTACTTAATAATAAGAATACAAAATAAATACAATGATTAATAATACATACATTGACTCAGATTGGGATGACAATGGATTCCTCTGGAGCAGGTGACATGCCATGTCAGTGTATCACAGCACACAGGGCAGAAGCATTGCTTCATCTCTCTCGTGTGTGTGTGTGTGTGTGTGTGTGTGTGTGTGTGTGTGTGTGTGTGTGTGTGTGTGTGTGTGTGTGTGGACCACCATGCACAAAGTGTCACATTGAGTTCATTCCCGGAGCTTCAAAGGCCCCTTTATTCAAATGAGATGTAGGAGAGGCACAGAGACATCCATGAATCCACGTCAACAGCCCCCTATCCAACGATCCAAATCATCTGAAAATACCTCTTTTGGATTACGCAGAGATTCAATCCTGGACCTCGGAGAATGACAACGGGACAACCTGCTGGTGTTGCCACATTACAGCCCCTTGTCCTCCGGTTTAGATGGACCACAAGGTGTCCGACTTAAAGGAGACATATTATGCCACCCGCTGGCTGTGAGTGTGATTAGCCATTTCAAAACACACAAGTGGGAGTGTCCACCTAGAAGTATGATGGATAGATCAGCCTACCAGCCTACCCAGTGGACTGTAGCAACTGGTGGGCTGATCTATCCACCATCCATTCTGGGTGGACACGCCCCAACATAACAAGACCTCACTCAGGTTGTAATCCAAGTTTCGATTCAACTTTTGATTGCGTTTATTACACGCATTGCTAAATAATAGCCATTCTGTGTTCAGACATCAATTTGAAAGCATATTGCAGTTACGCTTGAATAAACAGACAAAGGGAGGAGGAGGGAAATAAACATTGTGTTATTGTCTCACACAACCTGACAACTAACGCAAGCATTTTAAGCAAACTGGGGACGCCATTTATGTTTGACAGTCAATCTGCTGATGAAAAATAAAGGTTGTCTTGTTTCCTTGTTGTGCTGTAGACAGACTAATGCCCTCGAACACATGAGTCAACATGTCGGGCTTCCATCTCCACCCCAAAATCCATTGGCACATAGAAATAGTGAATGGTTTGACAGGTGACAGTTAAATGCACAAAACGTTTTGTAAAAATGTGATCTTGGCTCATGCCAATTGCTATCCAACTTAAATATGGGCATCCTGTCCTGAAGGAAATTGTGTTTCAAGCACATAAAAAGAAAACCACCAGTGTGTTAAGCTTGTTAATATCCAAACAATTGCTATCTGTAGACCTACTGGATAATGACACAATGGCAAATTTAAAAGTCTGATTATATTGAAATGACTAAATATGCATCATATTATGGTCCTCAGACATTGCATAAAACAATTTTAAATGTGGTATTTAAAATATGAATTTTGAGCACCCAACAGAATGTTTCCATGAGTTGATCTGAGAGAACATGGACCGATACTAAGTATATTGTAGACACCATAGAGCATCATGGACAATTGATTTCAGGGAATTAATTTTCATCTGCACAATGGCTTGGTACGTATAGTTATAGAAATACAAATGCAAATACAAAATACAAATGAGCTTGAAAGTAAAGAGAATTAGCTGGTCAAATTAGTGGTCAAGCATTTTCATGACTATATCCTGCATGGTGGGGGGGGCGGGGGCATAGGGGGTGGGGGGAGGGGCATGGGGGGCGGGGCACAGAGGGCGGGGGCATAGGGGGTGGGGGCATAGGGGGCGGGGGGGGAGGGGCACGGGGGCGGGGGCACTGGGGCCAGGGGGGCACAGAGGGCGGGGCACAGGGGGTGGGGGGAGGGGCACAGGGGGCAGGGGGACAATGGGCGGGGGGCACAGGGGGTGGGAGCAGGGGGCACAGAGGGCGGGGGGACAATGTGCGGGGGGCACAGGGGGCGGGGGGCTACCTGCACATGATCTCATGGGTGAGGATGGCGTCGACCTGTAGCTCAGGGCCCTATATGTACAGCAGCTCTACAGCTCCAAAGAGCTTCACAGGAACAATCAACATAACAAAGACCACAACATGGTAAATGTTAAAGATTAAAAATAGACCTAATCAAATGTACAATCTTTCCCCCTAATAGCCCCCCCCCGTCATTTTCATTCGGAGCCAATCGATGAAAGCACAACAATTTGGCTGGAGAAGACCAAGAACATTTTTTTAATGTTCTGGTTTCAATCAATTCTCCTATCCCAGTAGGCTTTAAAAAAGACATTTGGAAAACTAGAGCATTGAATGTACATTGCAGAGAGGTCAACATGAATTGCCGATGTGCCTCACCTTTGAATGGAAAGACGGAAAGACAGAAGCACAGGCCTCCAGTGTGTCTCCACTCCTGAGCGGCTAACTGCCTAATACAACCCGAAATTAAGGCAATAAATGATTGAGATCGAAAATAAATGCGCTCGCATTAGCCGAGCCGTGTGTGGGAAGACAAGTTTTGAGTTTTCTCTCCGATGTAACTTCACTTCTGAAACCTTTGACCGCAGACATTTCTCTGAGATTAGATGTTATTTTTCATCCCAATGGCCGCACATACGGTGTGATTGATGTAGGCCTGCCTACATTATGTTCCTCTCGATCAGGGGTGGGCAATTATTTTGGCTCAAGGGCCACATTTGGTTTTTAAAACTGACAGACGGGCCGGGCCATTAGTAGATGAGGATCATAATGTCTAACTTACGTTATGATGCCATATACTGTATATTGAAGTAGCCTAGTAATCGTATGAACATCTATAGACTGCCACTATGTAGTTAAATCAAATAAATGAAGTACAATTCAATAATATAACAATATTTATTGAACCAGAGGGATTATAAATATGTGCTCTGATAATAAATAAATGTTATTTTCTTTCTTCTCCTCATTGAAGAACCTTACATCAACTAACAGCTGAGCATCGTCAGACACATCAGTGGACTCATCTACTGTAAACCTATGCATGGTGTCTTATGAATGGCTTCATCCATCTGAGCACATCCTGGCTTCATATTTCCCTTTTCTTTGTGGCTGATGATGCTGTTATAGGCATTTCCTTGATTTTAGCACAAAACTCTTCTTTTAGTTTCCACTCAAATAAGGGTTCAGCTACTGCACTCATGCACTCCTTAACAACCCCTCTGTCGATCAATGGTTTTCTTATGTAAGGTTTTCTTAATCCAAGCAACTCTAAGGGAACAGTCATTAGCACGTTGTTGGGCAGTGAATGAATGTGTTAGGATTCTGGTGGATCGATCATACTGGGCTCTCAGATCGTTTTCTGCGCCCTCAGTTTGGATTTGGGCGGATATGTTTGGTATGTTTGGTATGCTTGGTGAAAACATTTATGTTTTGTCTCTAGTGGCGCTTCACATTGACGCTTTTAATAATAGCCAGTCTCGGGACAGATGAGACATACGGGTTGTGAACTGTCCATGGGAAAAATAAACATGAACACGTCTGTCCAATCTTCATTAAAGGCTCTGTTCTCAGTGATTACCTTTCTCTTTTTAAAGCGCGCTATACTCTGACACTCACGGCTGAATTAATGTCCCATGTTTACATCAGGATGAGCTGTACTTACTTCTCGTGGATGAGTCATAGTCACGGCTCAGGGGTTTAACTGCAGGGGTTCAGCAACAGTGATGTTGTAGCGGAGGTACACCTGCGCGCCGGTGCAACCAATTGATAGCTGATTGACTCCTCGCTCACCTGCAGGAAAACACATAAGAAGGAATAGCCATCCTGGGGAGAAGGATCGAGTCTGGGGGGCCGTGATATCGTGCACACACAGACACACATGCACACACACTCATACTCTCTCTCTCTCTCTCATCCACACAAGGCATAGTGGTTCATTTCACAATACATTATTGATTACGTTTTTGTAGATTATAGATTGCAAAAGCAAACAATTTAATGGGAATATGCCATTACGTTGATGCAAGTTAAGATAAGATAAGTTAGAACTTTATGGATCCCAAAGAAAATTCTTGTGCCAGAGGTTGCATAGAAGAACAATTTTATTGATCCACACTTTTATGGTCACACAAACACAGCATGCTTGAAGTGGTGGCCGCCAAACACACACGCAGGGAGGAAATTAAGTCTCTGCTTTTAACCCATCCTGAATTATGCTGCCCCTTGACAGCGCCCGGGGACCATTAGCGCCAGATCTTGCAGCCACATCTTGGTCAAGGAGAAGCGATTCTTCACATGTTTTTTAATTGGGGTTCTTTTACGCCGTAAGGAGACCCCGCAGAGCATGCAAACTCTACACAGAAAGGCCGGGAGATAACAGCACCCCAGGTGGGAATCGATCCCAGGACCTTCTTGCTGTGAGGCAGCAGTGCAAGCACTGCGCCACCATGCTCGCTAAATAGCAATAGAATAGTAAACAATAGAGAAATAAACAGTAGAATAATACAAATGAAATAACAAATTTACAAATCTACAGTAGGTCCTAGGAGAAGTATAAAAATATAGGTAAGATAAGATATTCAGTCAGCAAAAACAAGTTGGCAATAATTGAAGATAAAGTTGAATGTGAATGTGTTGTGTGTTGAGTGTGTGTGTGTGTTTGTGTGTTGTGTGCGTGCGTGTGCATGGGTCCAAACGATGACGCACAGACGGAAAAGGGTTTACGCAGATCTTTGCCAGGAACACAACTTTGAGCCGACTAACCTTTCGTTCCGTGGGATTATGAGCAGCATATTTCTACCCATTTGTGAATCATATGCCCAGCAGAGCGCCACGCTTGGAAGGCACTATGGTGATTGGGTGGGCAAAGCATTGGTTTGCCCACCCTGGAGTGACAAACAAATGGATGCCCTCTCCCCCCTAAACAGAACCTAATATCAGGAAATGGCACCCCAGCTGGTCCAGCTAATAATAGAACACTTGTATAAACAAAGCAAATAATCGCTCTGGGTTTAAATAACTGTGTGTGTGTGTGTGTGTGTGTGTGTGTGTGTGTGTGTGTGTTTGTGTGCGTGCTTGCTGCGTGCGTATGTGGGCGAGTCCTTATTCAACTTTAACTGGAACAATGAAAGCTTTCCTCTTTGACCGGAAACTCATAGTCATTTCCATTATTAAGTTGCCCCCATTTGGAATCAGACGTTCCAGTCCAGTTTCCCTGCTGCTGCTGCTGGTGGTAAACACTGACTGGTTTGGTTGCCAGTAGGCTCCTCGCTAATTTAAAAGTGGAGCATGAACTGCACAAACTATATACACTGTGATATATTTGACAAACTTGTTGGAGGTCCTTTCTGCCTGTGGCCATCAAACTCTATAACTCCTCCCTATAACTCCCCCCTACAAGACAATGAACACAGCAATATAATGTGCAATATTACCTCTCAACATCATGTGCATTTTCCCCAGTTTTACGTGCAATATTATTTATATTACTGTCCAACATCATGTGCAATACTCTACCATGTGCTATATTATTATTATTATTGTTATTATCATGCTGTCTATAAATACTATCTATAACACTACCTCTCATCTCCTCTCATCATCATGTGCAATATTCTTCATGTCATGTCCAATAAATAATATTTCACTTCAATTATGCCAAATAGTTTTCGCCGCCGGAATATCTTACCTTGCCTACATATTTGTATATTTTAACTGTAAATTAGTAAATCTGTTAGTTTTTTTCTATCATTCTGTTGTCTTCCATATTGTTTTATTGTACTGTATCGCTATGTAACCTGGCACAAGAATTTTCTTCGGGATAAATAAAGTTCTATTCTATTCTTCTATTGTTAATAGTATTCCCGTGCTCTCAATATCAATGCATATTCATTGCAGTGTAATGCATATCGATAAAACTATGGCAATTGGAGATGACATGCAGTCACCCCAGATGTCATTTCAGAGACACTTTAGGGGTGAAATGACTCTTTGTGCCCTGAAGATGAATGTCTTTCAAACGCAGATGTGATCTGCATACTCATAAATGGTTGTCAGTGTGTCTATTACCAGATCACAGTCCAGGGGCCCACCATGCAGTGGAACAGCCAGCACTTATAAAGTAAGACGCCATCTATTCTTCTCCTGCCATCTGCAGGCCCCTAATCAGCTCCACTGGTCAACAGCTTCCACACTTCATTTGGATAAGTGAAACATTAACCTTTAAAATCGGATTTATTAGCAGCATGAGCAGGGTTAGTAAGGGGGCGCTGTCCGCATCCATTTTTTTAAAACGGGGGGAGTTTAGACGGTGTTTAAATTGACATTTCCGTAGCACACCCATCACCTGCAGTTTTATTCTTGTGAAGAAGCCATTTGGCCAAACAAGAAATAAATAAACAAGATGTAAACAGTGTCTATGTCTGTTTATGCCTGTTATGACATTTTGTGAAGTGTATTTGACTGGTAATGGCATCTGTTGGGTGTGTGTCATTAGTGTGTTTAGTGTCATATATTCAAGGCTCCTTCTTTCTCTGTAATTCTCCTCCGGACAGATGATAGACCAAGAGTGACGTTGGCAAAATAATAAAATCAGGAGCGATAAATAGAATGAATATGACTCATGCTTTGTGCATCTCTAAGCCTAATGCTAGCCTGAGATTTCCTGATGGGCTTCAACAGCAACAATATCTGACCGGATGAAGAGGGGATGGAGGAGGATGAGGAGGATAAAGCTGCCTTAGGATCTAATCTTCACTGACTCATAACAAATAAATAAATGTAGATTAATAAATTCGACACCATGCACAACGCATGAGAAATGATCAGTGGCATTTCTAAGGTAATATAGGCTATAACAAATAAACAATACAAACAACACAAATTATATAATATCGGGTTACGTTAACACTTACATTTACATTTCAATCCAAAGCCACAAGAGGGGGAAAACACAACAGTGCCAAAAGCATTTTCAGCCAAGTGACTACATTCCTTAATAAGTGGAATGAGTTATTCCAAATAACTCAATATGTCAGTTTGTGAGAGGAGGTTGTCGCGAGAGGTTCCGGAGGTCAAGTTAAAGAGAAGTATACTTCATTAAATAAGTAAGATAAGTTCAGGGTCGGATCCCGGGATCATCCAAGCAACATCTTAAAGCTGGCTCGCCTTGCTCTTGACCTACTCCAGATTAGGAGAAGTTCAGGGATCACAAACAACAAATAAGCCTCCGACTTCAGACCTCGAGTCGGGTCCATCAGGAGCATCTAGAACAAGGTTTCAAAATGAGACCCTAACCCTATCATCCCTCTCCAATGTCAATGGGATCCTCTGAGGAGATATAACCTCCACATGGGCTAGTGCGTCTGTCACTGTGTACAGAGTATATATAAAAAGAGGATATATTATTTGCCATAGACTTTTTTTAACTAGTCACGCGTGCCCTGGCCATTCGACGTGTGGCTCGTTTAAAACGGACCGGTATTGCTTCTGCTTGCCGCTTTCTCACCCAAACAACTTCACACTGGACACTACACTTCCTTGGGTCCTCAACAACACACCACACCAGCCAGTGCAGTGCCTGTTCTGTGCCTGTTCGAAACGGGCCGATTGGTTGCAGCTTTCCCCAGAACCGTTCATCCAAACAACTTCACACTCAACAGGCACTGCACTTCGTTGCGTCCTCAGCCGAGTCGATCGGATGAACAGCTGTCGACAAAAATCGAATTACAGACACAGACACACATCTTCCATTATAGTAAAAATAGCCAATATGAAGACACGACTGGAGGCTGTAACTGGTGAAAGAGGAGGAACAGATACGTTTGACAGCACAACCGGTAAGCGTAGCAGCTTTTTTGGTCATAACGTTAACACATACTTTTTCCTTGACACCCACATTCATCATTTTAGCATCTCACGAGACACAATTAGTTCATTTTTTCCCTTTTGGTCTGCCTCCTCGGTAGACGCCATTTCCTTGATGTTCTTGGCGTGATCCACAACCATAACAGCCCTTTTATAGCCCTGGATTATTATTATTACACACACACACACACTTTTTTTTTTAAATATAGTTTTTATTTGGAAATGTGCAAGATACAACCACCAATGATGACAATGGTATTTCCATTTTGCTTTTTACCCCCCCCTATTAACAAACAAACTATTCACCCACCCACCCCACCCACCTAAACAGAGTACACCCACCTGGAAGAGCAGAAAGAAAAAGAAAAAGAAAGAAAATATGAAAAAGTCACATTTAGCCATAACCAATGTCATTGCACCGTATGTATACATACATATTTAAGCCTGTAACAACCCACAATGTAGAAACATTAGAGGTATATGCAATAGGCACAAACCCAAACCCACTTGAATGCATGTGTGCTAAGTAATAAGCTAAAAACTAAACCTTATCCAGGCCCCGTCCCAAGTTGACAATAAGGGACGCCTAAACAATTACAAGGAAGTAATTAAAGCAAGCATAGGTACAGACAAGACAGATTAAATAAAAATAAAAATAAATAAAAAAAAGAATAGGCTAAGCAGTTACAGCACCGTGGCCTATAAGCTCAAATATCCTAAGCAAGAAATATAAAATACAAAAGATAAATAAACAAACATTAAGGGGTATCAGGCAGAGTTCTAAGTTCACGTAAGTATAATAGAACCGGATCCCAGATCAGGAAGAATTTATCCCTGGACCCCCTAAGTGAGTATTTAATCTTTTCTAGCTGTATGAATGCATCAAATCACTCAACCACATAGACACCTGAGGTGGATTTCTTGATTTCCAATGCAATAAAATTCTTCTACGTGCAAGCAGTGTTGTAAAAGCAATGACGTTTTTATATATTTTCCTCATCCTCAAATGTTGCCCATCTGTGATACCAAATATAGCTGTGACTGCATTGGGTTGAAAATCAATATTAAGTGCCTCTGATAATGTTTTGAAGATCATAGACCAGTAAGTTGTCAGAGCCGGCATGACCAAAACATATGGGTTAAGTTGGCAGGGACATTATGACACCGGTCACACCTTGCATCTGAGTTAGGGTATATTTTAGCCAGTCTTGCCTTGGAAAAATGAGCTCGATGTAGGACCTTGAATTGTATCAAGCTCAACCTTGCACAAGAGGTACTGCTATTCACTCTTTGTATAGCACTTTGTTTTGCACAGTTCAAATCCCCAGCCAAAATCAATTGTTGCGAGTTCAAATCTGGAATGAGTGAGGTAATTTTCCCTATAAATGTATCATCATCCCAATTCGGGGCGTAAATATTAACCAAAACGACCGGTTTGTGAAAAAGGAGTCCCGATACCATAACAAAGCGTCCCTGTTTGTCCGAAATAACATTGGTTGCATTGAACAGAATTTTCTTATGTATCAATATAGCTGTTCCACGCGTCCTGGAATTTAAATCTGAATGAAACACCTGGCCCACCCAAGCTTTCCTAAGTCTGACTTGATCTTTAACCAGTAAGTGGGTTTCTTGGAGAAATGCTATTTCACATTTCAAATATTTCAAATGATTAAATATTCTAGCTCGTTTTACCGGCCCATTTAAACCTCTTACATTCCAACTAATGAAACGTACGTCAGCCTTTCTTACATTAGATCTATTATCCATGTGCTATTATGAAAGGCAAAGTAGGCCAATTACAACAGTATGGGTAATTAAAGCACACAGCTTCATGTTTAACTTGTCCAAGGAAATCAAAAGAGCATACACATTCAAAAGTCTAGGGGTGTCCCTTCCCATAACCCTATCCCATTCCCATATCCCGAACATGAACAAAACAAAAAACTAAGCCTATACTTGTTCCTCCCTCTGAGGCAAGCTGCAGGCTACATAACGTTAGCATTACTCCTAAGAACTTCTGGTAATACAACCTTTAACCTAACTAAGAAAGCTCCCGGTGTCAAGAGTTTATTACATGAATGGTAAAAAATAACATATAAATGAAAGATAAAAAGGGAACGGTTGTGCAGGCCAATTAACTAAATATTAATTCTATGAATCAGATGAATAAGAAAAAACGAAAACGGGCCTATATATGTTTGCTCAACAAAAACATCAGTGAGGGTAACTATTACCATACCTTAAGTTCCAGGCTGCTGTCAAGACAAGTTCAAATCGAAATCAAAAGGCAACACAAATATATCCAGTACGGTAGGCTACTGTATCGTCCACAATAGCCTATAATAAGGCTATAGCCTGCAGTCCAGAGTAGAAACGGCCATAGCCAGTGTCTAGCCTACTCCTTCTGGATCTTCTGATTGTAAAACTTCTGAGCTTCATCAGGCGATTCGAAGGTGAGCACGTCGTCCCCGTACATCACGCGCAGCCGGGCCGGGTATAACAGGTGAAACCGCACATTCTTCTGGTACAGGGCCTGCTTCACAGCATTAAATGCAGCCCGCTTTTTAGCGAGTGCTGCGCTGAGGTCTTGATAGATCCTTATAGCGGCACCCTTGAACTTCAGCTCGTGGTTCCTGGACCAGCGCAGTGCAGCCTCCTTCTGCTGAAATCTGGAGAAACAAACCAGGAACGGGCGGGGGGATGTTCTTCGACCGGACTTGAAGGTCGGGGTCCGATGAGCTCTCTCCAGTTCAGGTGGCTCAGGAAAAACCTCGGGACCCATCACTTCCCTCAACACCTCGGATATAAACTTCGTTGTGTCTTTGCCGTCCTCGCTACCTTCAGGGATGTCAAAATGTGGAGATTAGCTCTTCGTGAACGGTTCTCAAGGTCGTCAACCCGGTCCAAAAGAGTTTGGAGCGTTTTGATGGTGGACTCCGCTTCCGTTAAGCGCTCAAAGTTGTCCCCAGCTACAGACTCCACGGATGTTAGGCGGGTCTGGAAAGAGTTCACTGTAATTTGCAAGGAGTCCAGCGAAGCTTGCAGTGGTTTAGTGAATTCTTGGATCAGGGAGGAGACATCAACCTTAAGTGACCCTCTCTGCTTTGCGAATTCTGCAGACAATTGATCCATTGAAATGAGCGTAGCAGGCGTGGTTTCATCGGGTGTTGTCGAGGACGAGGGGGCGTTAGCTGCAAACGGCGCTAGCTTCTCTGCTGCGGTCTTGGAAGCACGTGTGGTTGTTACTTTTGTAGATTTAGAATGACTCATTTTTCAATAAAAACTCTAGTCATATCTTATTTAACCGTTTAGTTCGAGATTTCACCGAAAGGTTTGAGTAAAACAAGCAAATAACAGTGATTTCGACGGGAGCCTTCTCTCACGCGTCTTCTCTGCCTATAAACAAAGCAAATAATCGCTCTGGGTTTAAATAACTGTGTGTGTGTGTGTGTGTGTGTCTTTGTGTGTGTGTGTGTGTGTGTTTTCGTGTATGCGTGTGTATGTGTCTTTGTGTATGTGTATGTGTGCATGTGTGTGTGTGTTCGTGGATGTGTCTTTGTGTATGTGTGTGTGTATGTGTGTATATATGTGTGTGTGCGTCTTCGTGTGTGTGTCTTTGTGTATGTGTATGTGTGTGTATGTGTATGTGTGTGTGTTTGTCTTCATGTATGTGTGTACATGTGTGTGTACGTGTGTGTGTGTGTGTGTGTTTGTGTGCGTGCTTGCTGCGTGCGTATGTGGGCGAGTCCTTATTCAACTTTAACTGGAACAATGAAAGCTTTCCTCTTTGACCGGAAACTCATAGTCATTTCCATTATTAAGTTGCCCCCATTTGGAATCAGACGTTCCAGTCCAGTTTCCCTGCTGCTGCTGCTGCTGCTGGTAAACACTGACTGGTTTGGTTGCCAGTAGGCTCCTCGCTAATTTAAAAGTGGAGCATGAACTGCACAAACTATATACACTGTGATATATTTGATCAAAACTTGTTGGAGGTCCTTTCTGCCTGTGGCCATCAAACTCTATAACTCCTCCCTATAACTCCCCCCTACAAGACAATGAACACAGCAATATAATGTGCAATATTACCTCTCAACATCATGTGCATTTTCCTCAGTATTACGTGCAATATTAATATTACTGTCCAACATCATGTGCAATACTCTATCATGTGCTATATTATTATTATTATTATCATGCTGTCTATAAATACTATCTATAACACTACCTCTCATCTCCTCTCATCATCATGTGCAATATTCTTCATGTCATGTCCAATAAATAATATTTCACTTCAATTATGCCAAATAGTTTTCGCCGTCGGAATATCTTACCTTGCCTACATATTTGTATATTTTAACTGTAAATTTGTAAATCCGTTAGTTTATTTTTATCATTCTGTTGTTTTCCATATTGTTTTATTGTACTGTATCGCTATGTAACCTGGCACAAGAATTTCCTTCGGGATTAATAAAGTTCTATTCTATTCTTGCACTATCGGAAGTCACACACACACACACACACTCTTATTACAGATGAGATGCAGGCGTAACAACTATTTATCACCTCTGGCAATGCGTGACGTTGAGTCTCATCAGTGTTGTGAACGGAGCTAGCGGATCGTTCCCCATACAGACCCAGTGATGAAGTGGAATCGATTGGTTTGGCAGAGCCCAAGCAGAGTCAGACTCACACCTCTGCTCTGTGGGCAGACTTACACATAAATAGCTAGGTGGGGGAAGAACCCAAAGTTGGACAATCATCTCTGGAACACAAAAAGAGGGCGGAGTAAAGGACAGGTGCCATCTTGTTGTCCACATCCTCAGTAAAAATGACCAATAGTGATGGCTAGAATAGAATTCCAGTTGAATACTATTTAGATGTGATTAATACAATCAGC
The DNA here is from genome assembly GCA_002895965.2 of Coryphaenoides rupestris. Classification (NCBI taxonomy): domain Eukaryota; kingdom Metazoa; phylum Chordata; class Actinopteri; order Gadiformes; family Macrouridae; genus Coryphaenoides; species Coryphaenoides rupestris. The sequence continues at coordinate 25,786 of PIJE02001059.1, read as the reverse complement.
AAGATGCATATGGAAGTACATATGGAAGATATGAGGTTATAAAAAGTTAACTAGTGTTACAAAGTGTCAAAAGTGTACCAAAATGTCAGCGATACGCAACTTGAAGTTGATTGAAAAAGCAACAAGCAAAACAAACAAACAAACTGGAGCCGTCTTACGTGGAGCTCTGACCTCCTCTGACGAGGAAATTGCAATCCCGCTAACTGAAAGTGTTGCCAAACTAATAACGAATTGTCGACTGTGAAATGTGTTTAATTAAACAGAAAATAAAATGACAGCACTCAGGGTCACCCGGGGAATTGATGATGGCAGCACAGATGTTCTGTCTGCTCGTAAGCCGGGTCGCGTGGAGAACAGAATGCGTCGGGTAAACAGACGAACGCGGCAGGATAACGAGGGAAGCCTGCAGTCCTGCCTCAGCTCACTACAGTGGGAGCAAGATGGCGGACACAAGACTAACAACAACAAACCCAACTCCAAACCACACCACACACTGTTTTCCCCATCAGCAACAGGTCCAGTTCCACATGTTTCCCTCTATTGAGAGAATAACCAAGCTGCACTGAGGAGAAAGTGACAGACACCCTCTCGACAGCTAAACGTCAGAGAAAGTGACATAGATTAGGGGGTGGAGGATTAGCTGTGCATTCATCGACAGAGCTTCCCTCATTACAACAAGATGGCTTCTCCACAGATAAGGGGTTCAGGGAGAGGCTGCTCTAGGATCCATTGATTCCTGTCCTCAGCTGCCAGCACCTGAGGACAGTGTGGCGGTGTACTGTATATATAGATATATATATATTTTTTTTAATCTAACCTTTATTTAACCAGAAAGTCCCTTCAGAGTTAAATCAATTTTGCATGGCCAAGATAGCACACCCATACAAATACATTTGTAAGACAATTACAAAATAGAGCATGTCAAAACCGACCATGGACAATTAAGGACAACAGGCCATGATCAATATATTACATAAATAGTTGTAGAAGTCTGATCTGTTGTTTTCACATTGTGATCGTTTAGTAGTATGTAGTGTACCAGGCTGATGTGCTGGGTGAAGCTACACAAACATGTGGAGCATTGAGCACAGAGTGTATGCCACACAGGATAAACCAGCCATCACCACACTCTCTCAGGGAGAGATCTCAGACTTGCCAGCGTTTTACCACCTGCTCGGCCTGTAACATCTTGCCAACTCTCCACTAAACCGGTTTCAACATCCACCTGTGTCGTTTAAGTCCAAGGAGCACATCAAGGCGTGTGGAAGCCACCGAAGCTGTCAGGGTTCACTGCTACATGAACATTTCTACGAGGACATCAGAGTGTGTGCTGGTCTCTGTCAGGAGCGCACTGGTCCACCTGCTGTGTGATATGGGAAAGATAAAGGCCTGAGGGAACCATGGGGGAATCCCTGCTGGTTGTCCCTTCATGTTTTCCCTTTTGATTCATCTGACTGTAGTTTCATAAATCAGACTTCAGATGAACATCTAGAGTCTGATGGCAGACAAGCTCAAGTCTGTGTGAATGGCTAATCATTTTCTGGGTGCGGGGATCTGCAGGCACACACGGAATGAGTCTAGACTGGAAACAACCTGACCGGCACAACAAACAAAATGTGGCTGACAAAAAGGTTATGTGTCTGCAGGCTTTACTGTCATGGCTTCAATCTTTCAAAAAAGTAAAGAAAGAAATGAATACGGGGCAAAAACTTAGATGCGGAATTGGAAACAAACAAAGATCCAAACACAACGGCAATGTTTCCATTAGCCATCTCACAGTCAAATACGTTGTAATGCCCTGTGTATGCAGTTTGTATGCTCTTGCCATTAAGGAATCGTACTTGTTCTTCCATAATTGCTAACAAAGGACTGATCACTGAAACAATAGTATTGGCAGGTTAAACCATCTGTTCCATGTCGTCTTTAAGGAGGCTCCCTGTGGACTTCTGTTTGGAAGAGTAACAAGAACAATGATATCAAACTTCAGAGGGTGAAGCAACAGCAGTCTCAGGAAGAGCTGGAGGGATGATGCCTCCTGGCCCACCTGAAGGGATGCCCGGGCTCTCCCAGGAGACGCTATGATGCTATGTTGCTACGGAAGGGCACGTATCTACTGCGCTGCCAACAAGACGGGAATTTGACTTTTGTACACACAAATGCACTCACACATTTGCACACGCACACACTTTAAACAGGACGGAGATTGATTAATAAACAATACATTAATAACAATAATAACAATCTGTGATAAATTAAGTACTTTTATATTGGGCTTCTTTTGCCATGAAAATTGCTGAAAGCACTTGCTCACAATTAACATCAGCCCGTTAGCAGCACTTAGCGGTAAGGTGCTTAGACCACAAGAACCATTTCAATTTCCACATGACCTGATTTTAAAATCCATGTTTCATAAGTCGACGTGTGAGTGTTAACAGGTGCCGTGATGAATTAAAAACAATAAAAAAAAACAGGGAGAGAAAGAAAACAAGGGTTTCTCCCAATCATGCGTTAAAGCAGCCCTGAACCGCGGCATTCAAGAGGAGACAAAGCATGGCCGCCCGCCCGCCTTTTAAGTTGTGCAAGAGTTAGAATCGTCCGTTTTCCAGAAGCCGCAACACCAGATAGATCCGTGCGCTCTAATAATAGAGAGCACCTGGCCCTTTCACCAGAACCATTCAGGTCTCATTAGAAAGGCTTTGCGGCAGAAATTCCCTGAAGCATTCGCCGGTACCGAGCCGACCTGTGCCTGGTGCATTGTGGGAATGTGATGACGGCGGAGCTCGGGGACAAAGGCTACAGAGGAATAGCAGGAATTGCACCGGCCACCTGACTTTCTACAGCTGACATCTCTGGCGCTCAGACTCGGGATTAGCGTCTAATTTGCCTCTTTCTTCTCGGGCTCATGTCTCTTCCAAACGCTCTACGGCACTTCAAAGAGCTAGATAAACAGTGGGCCGGTGGAAACGGTGGGATGAGGCTTAGGTGAGCTCTGTTTAAAATAGCAGGAATACAAAAAGAAAAGCTGTTTTGATGTGTGTGCGTGTGTGCATGTGTGTGCATGCGTGCATGTGTGTGTGTGTGTGTGCCAGTAAAAGGGGCTGGAGAGGGTTATGGCGGAGACAAATGGAGACCTACTGTAGGAAGACCTTTCCTGTGGCCTTGAGGATGGATAAACTCAATGCAGGGACAATGTCAGAAGTAAAATGTCTCCATCCAAGTGAACCTTTACAACAAGGCAGAGCACGATGAAAAACCCATCTCTGTTCCATTGTTAAATGTATTATAATGGTGCTAGAGGAGGACATTAACCAAGATTACCATCATATCATCATGAAAACTAAATGCATTCTGCTTGCTTATTAAAAAAAAAAAAAAAAAGATACAAATGTGAACTCAACCACTGATGCTTTCATTTTGTCCACTTCAGTTCAAAAATTACTCATAAGTGTACTCTGAAAATTTATACATCAGCACAGAGCTAGCGTTAACAGCCAATACATGTTTAAAACGGCCAGTAAACACTCCAGAACTGAACACTGTATGCAATCGAAATGCTTCCGGCATTCTATATTCCATTTGAATTTTGTCTAGAATGTGTACTTGGGTTGAAAAAACAAAGGAACAACTTAGAACAAGCACACTGGACACCTACCCAGACACAGAAAAGGATTAATACCAAAAAACTAAAGCCACCATAGCATCATTCAAATTACATTTTGCTAACTTCATAGGCTTCATGTGAGGAGACAACTATGAGAATGATAGGCGAAGGACACCTTTTAAACTCCCCCAGAGCTTGTGTGGAAGAACTTGCCCATGGATGGAAAATGAATGAGCTGAATTCAACAGGTCATGAATCCCAGGGACAACAGGACAGGTGCGTGGGGAGGGAGGGGTGTCTGTGTCCCGTCTCACAGAAGACGGTGTCTTACAGAAGACAGACTCCACAGCAATACAAAAGAAATAACAGACACACTCTCTCCGAGGCATGCAATCTCGTCTGGCTTACGGTTGCGTAGAATAGGCTTTCCAGAGGGACAATGGGTTCTCAGTGTGTCAACGTCTCACGCCTTTCAAGTTTCAAGTGTTTTATTGTCACTTCACAGTTTACACAAGTATAAGCAGTGAGTGAAATTCTTACGTGCAAAACGCCCGACAGCCGACCGCAGTTCTAGAAGAATATGAAGGTTGAGGGGAGATCAAGGTGTTGGACATGTACGAATTCAACTGTGGCTTCCTCATGCAGAATATTTGAAAAGAGAACAGACAATACATCCATGATTACATACTGTATATAGCCATAGTGCCGATATGTTCTGAAAGTGCACAGGGAATGTTCTCTGGGACTTTTATTGTCATTCATTCAAAACGTGAAGCAAGGCAGACATTAAAATGCATGACATACAATATTTGTTTATTTCTCTATTGTTTTATTGTATTGCTATGCAACCTGGCACAGGAATTTCCTTCAGGATTAATAAAGTTCTATCTTATCTTATCTTATATCGAATGTTTTTGCATAGAAACCATTGGAATTTCTAACTGTGGAGCTTAGCTCATTCACACCCCGAAAACTTCAAGGAACAAACCCCTGCACTGGCTAATAAGGCCGTCAAAACATAGCTTCCTCTCTACGAGAATATTTAATCTGGTATCTTTTCACTGCACTGCTGGAGGCAATCCACAGAGATCGAAGGAAAAAAAAACTAACGTGCCAGCATGCAAGCTTAGTGGAAACAGTTGGTGAGTGCCAGAACAAGAGGGAATTAGAATTTTTGGCTCTCATTTTCTTACACTTTTATATATATATTGTGGCAGCCGGCCACCAAGGAGCATGAGAGAAGTAAGGAATCATTATTATGTGCCTTTCCCTGTATTCACACTTCGACCCATAGAGGGAGCCCCTGAGACACAGCCGTCTAGACCAGGGGTGGGCAATTATTTTGGCTCAAGGGCCACTTTTGGTTTTTAAAGTTGTCAGACGGGCCGGGCCATTAGTAGACGAGGATCACAGCGTCTAGCACCCCCCCCCCCCCCCCGGGAGACGCGCGACGGGCACCAAGTCAGTGTTTCCCGGCGGGGGGGGGGTGCTAGACGCTGTGATCCTCATCTACTGATGGCCCGGCTCGCGCGTCTAGCTCCCGTTGCGCGTCTACCCCCCCCGGGAGTCACTGACTCGGTGCCCGTCGCCCGTCTCACGGTAGCGGTATTGCTCCGAATTAACGGTCTGCATATTAGTGTCCTCTGATCTAGTGGACCCAATCAAGATATCAATTGCAGGATGAAAAAAAAACAGCGAAATGAATACTACAAATGTAAATGTATTATAGGACTGTTGTTAATGTAAATGCCCGACGGGCCGGATTAAACAACGCAACGGGCCGTATGTGGCCCGCGGGCCACAATGTTATTCTCTGGTCAGGAGTGGAAGTGCACCAATAAATAATATTCAATGAGAGCGAGCGCAGATTCCGAGCGCTGATGGCGGGAAAAAAATTATACAGTGGATAAGGCGCGGGCCAAATATAATCGGTCGCGGGCCAAACTTGGCCCGCGGGCCCCAAATTGGGCAGCCCTGGTCTAGACCTACAATCAAGCCTATGCCCAAATATGGAGTTCCCCATGACGTCACCGTTTCCGGCTGCAATCAACCGAATTGGAAACACCTGCGCCTTGTTAGAGAAACTCTGCGGCAGCCAATCAACGCCCTGTTCACAGGACATAAATAGAAGAGTACCTCGCGGTCGAGAGTGGTGGAGTTGTTGTGGCGGCGCTGTGTATGAGCGGTGTTCGTAGGAGAAGTGTGCTGTGTGCCCTTGACCGTCTGAGATCCCGTTTTGTGCATGACCCTCGCTTGCCTGACTACCCTCCCTCCCGCCTGACTCGCCCTGAGCTGTCTGAGAATTCGTCCCGGTGTGCTAGACCCTGCTTCTGGACAACGACAATTCTATTGGATCACGGACTTGACACTGCTACTAACCATAACCTCTCACTCCCAATTAGTCGATAAACCTTTGCATTTCATTTATTTTTGTGTGGACATTGAATTCATGCCAATTCTCTTGCCACCACTGAGTGTGTCACTATGTATACACACACATACACACAGTATGTTTTCCTCTTACATTCCTGTCTTAACCGCTGCAGGCAAGAAGCTAGACACCTCGCTAAAGTATCTGTCAGATTCTTTCTCAATTTACTTAAACATTTTTGATGTTTTTATTTTTGTTCATATTTGCTTGTTTGCATTCTTACATGTCCTTGTCTTGCATACATTTTCTCCATCACACACCTAACCTAAGTAAAGATCTTTTCAGAAAGAATTTAGGGAAATGGGGGTATATATATATCCCAACATTGGATGTACCAGTATCTGCTTCCACGAATGCGATCCCACAAACTATCCCTTGATCAAAGTGCACTTGTTTTTAGCACAGCAGAGATGACGCACACACACCGCATACACTCACACTCTGCTACTGCTGTGTTTACAAGCAGCAGCGTTCCAGTACAGGTGAAGACAAACAAACCACATGAAAATGGCATGAGGCCTGCTGTGCTCAGCAGAGATGGAGTGATGCAGAGATAGTGTCCTCTGCATCACTATGGAAGGCACGAGAGGAGACACGTTGGAAGAGGCCAGGATATCAAAAAGACGGGGAAACCAGAGTGTTCTACTGTTGTTCTGGTGTAGAATATAAATCCAGATATAGATAATAACAATGTGAATTTGGGTGACATTGTATTTAGAACTTTTAGGATGTAATGGGATAGTTTTGATCTTCACTAGGATTGTGATGCAATGTTTGTCACTATGCATTATAGTAAATTATAATGATGTTTATATAAATGGCACCTTCATATCAATAGATGGATCTTCATATCAATAACGATATTATTGTGTACTTTTGGGGAGTAAGAATACCCAAGCGCTTGGGCCTCATGCTTGAAATCACACCACATTGTAATCTCCTCCAGGGTCCGTGGCTCTAACAGCCTTCACTGCTTCCCGTTACATTCTGCTGTAGACATTTTCTCTTTTTTAAATTTATTAAAAAGCATTAACATAAGTTCACAGTTGATGAAATTGTGCTTCTTCTTTATTTGCTTCTTAAACACTTCTGCAATTTCTCCTCAAAACTAAACGCTGGCCTTTTTATATGCAAACCAGGCAACTGGGGGTGTCTCAGAAGCCATTTATAGTCAATTGTGAGCATGGTCAGAAGGCTTGTGCATGTGCGCAAAATTTCAGGATGATGAAAAAACACATGGGAATGTGCAGGCGCTGGGTTTTACAAATCTGACAAAACATGGGGAGGACTGATTTAGTCATCTACATCTGGGTGGACACTCTTAGACCTTTTGAAACTTTGCATAATGGCTAATTACACACCTGGTGGTGAAACAGGGGCCCTTTAAATATCATCTGTTGAATGATGTATGGAAGGATCAGGAATGCATGTGGCAGTAGTACAATGAGAATATGAGTATAAATCTTGTTCATTAATTTTTTTTTAATATTACTATACTTAATATAACTCTAAATCATAAATATACAGCCATGTCCCATATGGAGCCGTTGCTTATATTAAAATGTGTAAGACGCAGGACTGAAATTGAGATATGGGCAGCTTGTCACAGTCAGTGTTGGGAAAGTTCACTTTCTACATGAACTAGTTCAAAGTTCAGTTCACAAATTTTAAAATGAACTAGTTTCAGTTCATAGTTCATAATTCAAAAATTTGAACTAAGTTCACAGTTCCAAAAATGAACTAGTTCATAGTTAATTTTTTCAATATGTTGCTGCGAGCTATTATTTTTTCTAAATTAATTGCACAGCCCATATAGAACCACAGACAGCAATTATTTTATCAGTTTTAACACTGAAACTATGCATCAGATTTCATCTTCATATCCAATTTTGAATCCTTATCCAACCAAGGGTTTACATTAACATTGAGGGGACAGCATTTCCCATTGTTGCTTTAACTCTTTGTTTTGATGACGCATGCGGCAGTGGCGATACTGGTGGTGGTGTTGCCAGATTGGGTGTTTTTCCGCTACATATTAAGGCCTGTTTAGGTGTGTTTTTAGCCGGGTTATCGCCTGGAAAGGCTCTATAGAAATCTGGCACCCTATTGAACGAAGTTAAACTGAGAGAGCGTGCGTTCACAGACACAGAATGAAACGCGTTCACAGTAAAACGTTCATCAGGCAGTAATACAGTACGTTCAGTTCAACGTTCGCCCAAAATATGAACGAGTTCATGAACTATCGTTCAATGAACGCATTCAGGCACAACACTGGTCACAGTACACCATGTACTGCTATTAATATTACTTCTACAGTAAGTGAAACTATAGAGGCTTTACAATAGTCAGGAAATGTAAAGGTGCTGATGGTAAGATGTATTATTTGAGTCGAGCGAGTGAGCGTTGCGGGTGAATGGTGAGAGCGGAGTGCGTGGTGAGTCATTTCTATCTTTCAATCTACTTTGCACTTTGGTGCACTTTTGGTGCACTTTGGTGCGGTAGCGTTGGCAGTCAGCCCCCGCTGGGCGACATGCCGGTCACTGGAGGCGGAGGTACGGGGCTGGAGGGGCTGACACGCCAGCATGCAGTGAAGCTGTCCCCAGCTGTCAGCTGCTAGGTGGAGGAGTGTGACCTGGCGGTAGGCAGTGCCGGCGCGAGGCAATCAGGCGCTCAGGGCAAAATAACGAAAGTGCGCCCCCACAGTCATATTACTGTCAGCTATTTAAAACCAGTACGCTGTTACACCAACATTAAATGTAGGTTATAACAACGTTACGACCACACACAACGATGGCAAATAAGCAGGTTTACAGGCTCTAGAATGAACAGGTACATGCGCTGCTTAAAGTGGACCTTTCTTGATTTGGCTGCAGCAAACTCTTCAATTATCTTGGAGTAATCCAATTTGCGAGATATTTGGTGCTCATTGCAATTTCCGGCCAGTCCATTCAGACGGTCTTGAGACATAAGTTGACCGCAAAAGTTTTCAATGAGTTTAAGTTGAGAAAAGCTTCTCTCAACCAGAGGCCACTGTTTACCGGCACAGTCAACAATATGCGCAGGGCAACGCTGAGATTTGGGTACAGATCCAAGATGTTTCCCGGTAAATGTAACTCATTATGTTTGAGATGGAGAGAGAGCGCAATATATTTTTTTCAGCGGTTGCGCGGCGCCCTTTGGCGCCCTAGTGGCTTGGCGCCCTGGGCAATTGCCCAGTTTGCCCAGCACATGCGCCGGCCCTGGCGGTAGGAGAGGTTGGTGGGTCACAGCAGTGTTAAGTCCGCGGCGCGGATGAACAACGCCATTGTTATTTTCTTGGAGAGTGTGGATAAAGTGAACTTGGTTGTGGAGCGAGGTGTCGACACCTTCACTCCCGTCCTCCTGTTGGTCAGCCCCGCGAAAAAGATAATTCTGGCCAACGTCCCCCGTTCTTTCGCAACGAAGTTTTTGGAGAAAGGGAGCTGGCCGAGACATGGACGGATTGTGTCCCCCATTAAAATGATTCCTCTGGATGTAATCCCCGTTATTGAACATGTCATGTCATTTAGAAGTGCTCATGATTTTAAACGACAATACTGATTTAAATATTGTAGTGGAGAATAAGGGAGACTGGTAAAATTGTTATGGTGAGGGAGAAAGAGTCAGGTAAAGATAGTGTAGATAAAGAAACAGATGACAATGCAATGGTGATGGATGGTGAGGAAACAGTGGGTAGCACAGAGGCTGAAGAGAACGAGGCCAGTGGAGATGCCGAATTTGGGCACGGAGAAATGGCTGGACAGATGGCTACCAAGGTAGCAGAGTCTCTCCTAGAAGAAGATGAGATGATTACAGATGGAGATCTCTGTAGAATTTTATACAAGAGGAAACCTTCAGAGGTAAATAAGTCCAGCAATAAGGCTAAGAAATCTGCTAAAAAGTCTGCGAAAGCATCAATGAGCCAACCTGAGCAGAGCGTGGAGGACGTCATTATAGACAGTCACAGTGATGAGACACTGTCAACCCTCCACCCAGCCAGACAGAAAGAGTGGCTATTCATTAACCAGAATCAGAACATTTCTGAAAGACACCAAAGGTGCAAGGGCTGTTAAGGTAGACATTTTTTTCCCCGATTTAAAACTCTTTGTGGAGTCTGCAAAACACCTAATGAGAAACTCTGCAGATCTCAGTGAAGTCGTTCACCGAGCAGGAGATTTTCAGATTAAGAAAACTTTCCTTTGTTTGGGTTTTTTGGCTTTTCTCCCATGGCCAAGATAAAAATAGGCACTCTCAACATAAACGGTGCAAGAGATTGATGCAAAGAGGGCATCTCTCTACAAACTAATGGAGGTTAAGCAGCTTGATGTGATGCTCCTACAAGAGACGCACAGCACCGACGACAATGAAGTGGCATGGAGAAGGGAATGGAAAGGGGAAATAATTTTAAGCCACAGCAACAACACTAGTGGTGGAGTGGGGTTTTTATTTTCTAAACAGTTATTGCCACAGACTTATGAGGTTGAAGAAATTGTAAAGGGGCGCCTGTTGAAGGTGAGAGCTCTCTGGGAGATCGTGAGGCTGATATTTGTCATAGTCTATGTTCCAACGGTTGGTCTGGAAAGTGTTTTTATTTTTTATTAGCTGTGATGAGTTTTTATTTCTTGGCGGAGATTTTAACTGCACAGCTGACAAGCTAGATAGAAATCACCAGGAGCCCCATGCGAGTCAGTCTTAGAGAGAGAGAGACAGGGACCGGGGGGAGAGAGACAGGGACCGGGAGAGAGAGACAGGGACGGGGAGAGAGAGACAGGGACCGGGGGAGAGAGAGACAGGGACCGGGGAGAGAGAGAGACAGGGACCGGGGGGAGAGACAGAGACAGAGACCGGGGAGAGAGAGAGACAGGGACCGGGGGGAGAGAGAGACAGGGACCGGGGAGAGAGAGAGACAGGGACCGGGGAGAGAGAGAGACAGGGACCGGGGGGAGAGAGACAGAGAGGGAGAGAGACAGGGACCGGGGGAGAGAGAGACAGGGACGGGGAGAGAGAGAGACAGGACCGGGGGGAGAGAGAGACAGAGACAGGGACAGGGAGAGACAGAGACAGGACGGGGAGAGAGAGACAGGGACGGGGGAGAGAGAGAGACAGACGGGGGAGAGAGAGAGACAGGGACCGGGGGGAGAGAGAGAGACAGGGACCGGGGAGAGGAGAGAGAGAGACAGGGAACGGGGGGAGAGAGACAGGGGGGGAGAGAGACAGAGACAGGGGGGAGAGAGAGAGACAAGGAGGGGAGAGAGAAACAGGGACCGGGGGGAGAGAGAGACAGGGACCGGGGGGAGAGAGAGACAGGGAACGGGGGGAGAGAGAGACAGGGACCGGAGAGAGAGACAGGACCGGGGAGAGAGAGAGGGACCGGGGGGAGAGAGACAGGGACCGGGGGGAGACAGATAACCCTGTGATTCCGCTCGTGAATATTTAACAGCACTGTGGAACTTTTCAGATGAGTTACGGGGATCTGGTTTCAGGTCGTCTGTTCGTTAGGTCTCTCGTTAGGTCTGTGTCACTTTACAGGTAGAGAGGGAAGGAGAGAGAGAGAGGGAGAAAGAGAGGAAGAGACAGGGAGAGATAGGAGGGGGAGAGAGACAGAGAGAGAGAGAGATGGGGGGTGGGGGTTCTTGTAAAGTTGGTTCTGCTTCCAGCTTGTAGGAGTCAGTCAATGCTGCATGCTGGTGAGTGAACTCTGACTCTTGTCTCTCCGCAGAGCAGCAGACAGGCCTGCATGCTGGTGAGTGAACTCTGTCTGTTCTCTACATGGTCATTCTTGTTGGGTTTATATCTATTATATTATTATGTAATGTCACTCGTACACATATCTACTAGGATTTAAAGGTTCCCCAACTGCTGAGCACCTCACATGCACTTTACTGTTAATACAAGACTAGTTAATATAACTACAAATGATACCATGTAGGCACCTTCGTGTTTTCTGCAGAGGCTCATTGAACTCTAAGAGTCTCTGTCCTCTGAGCCCTCTGAGTAGATCCGAGTAGATCATCTAGATCTGTAATCTAGATCTCTAAACTGCATTTCTAACCTAGATCTGTAATGAAGACTTCCTCATCTGCATGCATCTCTCGTATAGATCTGATCTACATGGATGGGTGGATGGATACAGGGAGTCCGGATGCTGATGCGGTTACCATAGTAACATGATCCTCAACGCCCAGAGAGAGAAGCAGCCCCTTCACAGCCGCTCCAGCTCCCCGCTGCCCTCCTCCAGCCACGCCCCCCTGGCAACTCGAAGCTCCGCCCTTCAATCAGGCCCCGCCCCTCTACCTGGCCCTGCCCCCCGTCGAGGCCACGCCCCACTGGGTCTCTCGTCATCCTATCAGCTGGGAGACACGGTCCTCTGGGACCGCTGGCTCTCTGACGAAGACGAGGATGGCGCAGACTTCCTGTACCGTGTGCTGTTGCTAGGAGACCGCGGCGTTGGGAAGAGCAGTCTGGCCGGAATATTCGGTGGCGTCTCCGATAAGGAGGAGTCTCAGGGTGCGTAGTCACTGTTGTTGCCGTTGGTTACTAGTGATGTCCCCCAGTGGTTACCATAGTAACAGACCTGTCTCTGTACTGTCTAACCCCTACCTGCTCCTTAATGACCCGTCTCTGTACTGTCTAACCCAGGGGTGGGCAATTATTTTGGCTCAAGGGCCACTTTTGGTTTTTAAAGTTGTCAGACGGGCCGGGCCATTAGTAGACGAGGATCACAGCGTCTAGCACCCCCCCCCCCCCCCCCCCCCTCCCCCTGGGAGACACTGACTCGGTGCCCGTCGCGCGTCTAGCACCCCCCCCCCCCCGGGAGACACTGACTCGGTGCCCGTTGCGCGTCTAGCGCGTCTAGCACCCCCCCCTCCCCCCCCCGGGAGTCACTGACTCGGTGCCCGTCGCGCGTCTCACGGTAGCGGTATTGCTCCGAATTAACGGTCTGCATATTAGTGTCCTCTGATCTAGTGGAACCAATCAAGAAATCAATTGCAGGATGAAAAAAAACAGCGAAATGAATACTACAAATGTAAATGTATTATAGGACTGTTGTTAATGTAAATGTATTATAGGACTGTTGTTAATGTAAATGTATTATAGGACTGTTGTTAATGTAAATGTATTATAGGACTGTTGTTAATGTTAAAATGAGCCCGATATCGGCGGAACTAAAAAACACAACACGCACCCGGGCCCACTATGTGCCGCGGCGTTAGTTTGCCCAGTAACCTGGCTCATCCCTCTACCTGACCAAACATTACAATCTGCACCACACACGTACCATCAGCCTACTGTCCTCAACCCCTACTCCATCGACGTCCAACTTCAGATGACCCAGTTACTCTGTATACATTTACATTAACCTCATACACGTCCTTATATTAACAACAGTCTACATTTATATACATTACCATCAGTCCTATAATACATTTACATTAACAACAGTCCTATAATACATTTACATTAACAACAGTCCTATAATACATTTACATTAACAACAGTCCTATAATACATTTACATTCTAACAGACCTGAATACTACGGCCAGAGGCCACTACGGCCCGCGGGCCAATCCGGCCCGTCGGGCATTTACATTAACAACAGTCCTATAATACATTTACATTTGTAGTATTCATTTCGCAGTTTTTTTTCATCCTGCAATTGATTTCTTGATTGGGTCCACTAGATTAGAGGACACTAATATGCAGACCGTTAATTCGGAGCAACACCGCTACCGTGAGACGCGCGACCGGCACCGAGTCAGCGACTCCCGGGGGGGGGAGTAGACGCGCGATGGGAGCTAGACGCGCGAGCCGGTCCATCAGTAGATGAGGATCACAGCGTCTAGCAACCCCCCCGCCGGGAAACACTGACTTGGTGTCCGCGCATCTCCCGGCGGGGGGGTGCTAGACGCTGTGATCCTCGTCTACTAATGGCCCAGCCCGTCTGACAACTTTAAAAACCAAAAGTGGCCCTTGAGCCAAAATAATTGCCCACCCCTGGTCTAGACCTACAATCAAGCCTATGCCCAAATATGGAGTTCCCCATGACGTCACCATTTCCGGCTGCAATCAACCGAATTGGAAACACCTGCGCCTTGTTAGAGAAACTCTGCGGCAGCCAATCAACGGCCTGTTCACAGGACATAAATAGAAGAGTACCTCGTGGTGGAGTTGTGTATGAGCGGTGTTTGTAGGAGAAGTTTGCTGTGTGCCTTTGCCCTTGACCGTCTGAGATCCCGTTTTGTGTATGACCCTCGTGTGCCTGACTACCCTGCCTCGCCCTGAGCTGTCTGAGAATTCGTCCCGGTGTGCTAGACACTGCTTCTGGACAACGACAATTCTATTGGATCACGGACTTGACACTGCTACTAACCATAACCTCTCACTCCCAATTAGTTGATAAACCTTTGCATTTCATTTATTTTTGTGTGGACATTGAATTCATTATATTCAGTCTTGTGAACACTCTTACCACCACTGAGTGTGTCACTATGTATACACACAGTATGTTTTCCTCTTACATTCCCGTCTTAACCGCTGCAGGCAAGAAGCTAGACACCTCGCTAAAGTATCTGTCAGATTCTTTCTCAATTTACTTAAACATTTTTGATGTTTTTATTTTTGTTCATATTTGCTTGTTTGCATTCTTACATGTCCTTGTCTTGCATACATTTTCTCCATCACACACCTAACCTAAGTAAAGATCTTTTCAGAAAGAATTTAGGGAAATGGGGGTATATATATATCCCAACAGTGGATGTACCAGTATCTGCTTCCACGAATGCGATCCCACAAACTATCCCTTGATCAAAGTGCACTTGTTTTTAGCACAGCAGAGATGACGCACACACACACGCATACACTCACACTCTGCTACTGCTGTGTTTACAAGCAGCAGCGTTCCAGTACAGGTGAAGACAAACAAACCACATGAAATGGCATGAGGCCTGCTGTGCTCAGCAGAGATGGAGTGATGCAGAGATAGCGTCTCTGCATCACTATGGAGGCACGAGAAGGAGACACGTTGGAAGAGGCCAGGATATCAAAAAGACGGGGAAACCAGAGTGTTCTACTGTTGTAGAATATAAATCAGATATAGATAATAAAATGTGAATTTGGGTGACATTGTATTTAGAACTTTTAGGATGTAATGGATAGTTTGATCTTCACTAGGATTGTGATGCAATGTTTGTCACTATGCATTATAGTAATTATAATGATGTTTATATAAATGGCACTCTTCATATCAATAGATGGATCTTCATATCAATAACGACTATTATTGTGTACTTTTGGGGAGTAAGAATACCCAAGCGCTTGGCCTCATGCTTGAAATCACACCACATTGTAATCTCCTCCAGGGTCCGTGGCTCTAACAGCCTTCACTGCTTCCGTTACATTCTGCTGTAGACATTTTCTCTTTTTTAAATTTATTAAAAAGCATTAACATAAGTTCACAGTTGATGAAATTGTGCTTCTTCTTTATTTGCTTCTTAAACACTTCTGCAATTTCTCCTCAAAACTAAACGCTGGCCTTTTTATATGCAAACCAGGCAACTCGGGGTGTCTCAGAAGCCATTTATAGTCAATTGTGAGCGTGGTCAGAAGGCTTGTGCATGTGCGCAAAATTTCAGGATGATGAAAAACACATGGGAATGTGCAGGCGCTGGGTTTTACAAATCTGACAAAACATGGGGAGGACTGATTTAGTCATCTACATCTGGGTGGACACTCTTAGACCTTTTGAAACTTTGCATAATGGCTAATTACACACCTGGTGGTGAGCCCTTTAAATATCATCTGTTGAATGATGTATGGAAGGATCAGGAATGCATGTGGCAGTAGTACAATGAGAATATGAGTATAAATCTTGTTCATTAATTTTTTTTTAATATTACTATACTTAATATAACTCTAAATCATAAATATACAGCCATGTCCCATATGGAGCGTTGCTTATATTAAAATGTGTAAGACGCAGGACTGAAATTGAGATATGGGCAGCTGTCACAGTCAGTGTTGGGAAAGTTCACTTTCTACATGAACTAGTTCAAAGTTCAGTTCACAAATTTTAAAATGAACTAGTTCAGTTCATAGTTCATAATTCAAAAATTTGAACTAAGTTCACAGTTCCAAAAATGAACTAGTTCATAGTTAATTTTTTCAATATGTTGCTGCGAGCTATTATTTTTCTAAATTATTGCCACAGCCCATATAGAACCACAGACAGCAATTATTTTATCAGTTTTAACACTGAAACTATGCATCAGATTTCATCTTCATATCCAATTTTGAATCCTTATCCAACCAGGGTTTACATTAACATTGAGGGGACAGCATTTCCCCATTGTTGCTTTAACTCTTTGTTTTGATGACGCATGCGGCAGTGCGATACTGGTGGCTGGTGTTGCCAGATTGGGTGTTTTTTCCGCTACATATTAAGGCCTGTTTACGGTGTGTTTTAGCCGGGTTTTCGCCTGGAAGGCTCTATAGAAATCTGGCACCCTATTGAACGAAGTTAAACTGAGAGAGCGTGCGTTCACAGACACCAGAATGAACGCGTTCACAGTAACGTTCATCAGGCAGTAATACAGTACGTTCAGTTCACGTTCGCCCAAAATATGAACGAGTTCATGAACTATCGTTCAATGAACGCATTCAGGCACAACACTGGTCACAGTACACCATGTACTGCTATTAATATTACTTCTACAGTAAGTGAAACTATAGAGGCTTTACAATAGTCAGGAAATGTAAAGGTGCTGATGGTAAGATGTATTATTTGAGTCGAGCGAGTGAGCGTTGCGGGTGAATGGTGAGAGCGGAGTGCGTGGTGAGTCATTTCTATCTTTCAATCTACTTTGCACTTTGGTGCACTTTGGTGCACTTTGGTGCGGTAGCGTTGGCAGTCGGCCCCGCTGGGCGACATGCCGGTCACTGGAGGCGGAGGTACGGGGCTGGAGGGGCTGACATGCCAGCATGCAGTGAAGCTGTCCCCAGCTGTCAGCTGCTAGGTGGAGGAGTGTGACCTGGCGGTAGGCAGTGCCGGCGCGAGGCAATCAGGCGCTCAGGGCAAAATAACGAAAGTGCGCCCCCCACAGTCATATTACTGTCAACTATTTAAAACCAGTACGCTGTTAACACCAACATTAAATGTAGGTTATAACAACGTTACCGACCACACACAACGATGGCAAATAAGCAGGTTACAGGCTCTAGAATGAACAGGTACATGCGCTGCTTAAAAGTGGACCTTTCTTGATTTGGCTGCAGCAAACTCTTCAATTATCTTGGAGTAATCCAATTTGCGAGATATTTGGTGCTCAATTGCAATTTCGGCCAGTCCATTCAGACGGTCTTGAGACATAGTTGACCGCAAAAAAGTTTTCATGAGTTTAAGTTGAGAAAAGCTTCTCTCACCAGAGGCCACTGTTACCGGCACAGTCAACAATATGCGCAGGGCAACGCTGAGATTTGGGTACAGATCCAAGATGTTTTCCCGGTAAATGTAACTCATTATGTTTGAGATGGAGAGAGAGCGCAATATATTTTTTTCAGCGGTTGCGCGGCGCCCTTTGGCGCCCCTAGTGGCTTGGCGCCCTGGGCAATTGCCCAGTTTGCCCAGCACATGCGCCGGCCCTGGCGGTAGGAGAGGTTGTGGGTCACAGCAGTGTTAAGTCCGCGGCGCGGATGAACAACGCCATTGTTATTTTCTTGGAGAGTGTGGATAAAGTGAACTTGGTTGTGGAGCGAGGTGTCGACACCTTCACTCCCGTCCTCCTGTTGGTCAGCCCCGCGAAAAAGATAATTCTGGCCAACGTCCCCCCGTTCTTCGCAAACGAAGTTTTGGAGAGGGAGCTGGCGAGACATGGACGGATTGTGTCCCCCATTAAAATGATTCCTCTGGGATGTAAATCCCCGTTATTGAAACATGTCATGTCGTTTAGAAGTGCTCATGATTTTAAACGACAATACTGATTTAAATATTGTAGTGGAGAATAAGGAGACTGGTAAAATTGTTATGGTGAGGGAGAAAGAGTCAGGTAAAGATAGTGTAGATAAAGAAACAGATGACAATGCAATGGTGATGGATGGTGAGGAAACAGTGGGTAGCACAGAGGCTGAAGAGAACGAGGCCAGTGGAGATGCCGAATTTGGGCACGGAGAAATGGCTGGACAGATGGCTACCAAGGTAGCAGAGTCTCTCCTAGAAGAAGATGAGATGATTACAGATGGAGATCTCTGTAGAATTTTATACAAGAGGAAACCTTCAGAGGTAAATAAGTCCAGCAATAAGGCTAAGAAATCTGCTAAAAAGTCTGCGAAAGCATCAATGAGCCAACCTGAGCAGAGCGTGGAGGACGTCATTATAGACAGTCACAGTGATGAGACACTGTCAACCCTCCACCCAGCCAGACAGAAAGAGTGGCTATTCATTAACCAGAATCAGAACATTTCTGAAAGACACCAAAGGTGCAAGGGCTGTTAAGGTAGACATTTTTTTCCCCGATTTAAAACTCTTTGTGGAGTCTGCAAAACACCTAATGAGAAACTCTGCAGATCTCAGTGAAGTCGTTCACCGAGCAGGAGATTTTCAGATTAAGAAAACTTTCCTTTGTTTGGGTTTTTTGGCTTTTCTCCCATGGCCAAGATAAAAATAGGCACTCTCAACATAAAGAGATTGATGCAAAGAGGGCATCTCTCTACAAACTAATGGAGGTTAAGCAGCTTGATGTGATGCTCCTACAAGAGACGCACAGCACCGACGACAATGAAGTGGCATGGAGAAGGGAATGGAAAGGGGAAATAATTTTAAGCCACAGCAACAACACTAGTGGTGGAGTGGGGTTTTTATTTTCTAAACAACAGTTATTGCCACAGACTTATGAGGTTGAAGAAATTGTAAAGGGGCGCCTGTTGAAGGTGAGAGCTCTCTGGGAGATTGTGAGGCTGATATTTGTCATAGTCTATGTTCCAACGGTTGGTCTGGAAAGTGTTTTTATTTATTTTTTATTTTAGCTGATGTCATTAAGAAATTTAGCTGTGATGAGTTTTTATTTCTTGGCGGAGATTTTAACTGCACAGCTGACAAACTAGATAGAAATCACCAGGAGCCCCACTCTGCGTCTCGAAAACGTCTCTCTAGTCTTATTGAAACTCACGAGCTGTGTGACGTGTGGAGACAGAGGCAATACATGTGGGTTCACCCCAGAGACAGCTTTTTATCCTTGGCCAGACTCGATCGGTTTTATTGTTTTAAACACCATTTTAGTGTTTTTAACAATGGACCTTTCCCTACTCAAGCGGCAAGTCCCGCCCCCCCCAGTTACTGTTGCTATGCCCCACAAGCTTTCCCACAGCTCTGCAGCATGTTAGTAATGTCCGCTGAACAACGCCCCCCTGCTGATGATTCTCTCTCAAGGATTCCTGACAATATCGCTGTATGTTATTTGCCAAATGCCTCTACTTTATCTAAGAGAGTTGTACAGAAAGGTCTGAACTATTTGACACAAGGATATATCCGTGACATTCAGATTTCGGACGGAGCAGACGACAACATAAAACTTGATGCTAAGTGTTGGCGATCTATGCGGAAGACACAAACGCCTCACAAACTCCACATTGAAATTTGTCAGGACAAAATCGTGGAGTCCTACTGCACATGTAAAGCAGGGTGAGTACGTTAGTGATGTGTTTACAATGAAAATAAGCTCTGCTAACTGCTAGCTACAATGGGCTAATCACCTAGCTATGCTAATCACACGATGGCGCGGTAACAATCTGGTCCTGGCGAAAAAAACATTTCACTGCTCAATGTACCTGTACACTGAAATAGGTGACAAATAAACCTTTGAATTTTAACTAATTAGCGAGCTTTGTAGCTTTTTGTGTCGGCGCTGCTGTAAATTGATGTGTGGAGTTGCCTCTTTTTACCAGGGCTTTTTTAAAACGTGGAACTTTTTTAAGAGAGGGAGAGTGGGTGGCTCTGCATTGGTTTTTAAAGGAGCCGTGATTTTTGGAGCTCGTTTGGATATTGGATTTGATAGGGCCGATAAAAAATCTAACGTAATTTGTAACAAAATACTTTAGAGTGAAGTAATTTTGTATTTAAAATACTCAAAATACTTTCTCCACGAATAAAAAAACAGTTCATGAGTTCAGTCTTCAGATAACTTCA
Source organism: Coryphaenoides rupestris (assembly GCA_002895965.2). Taxonomy (NCBI): domain Eukaryota; kingdom Metazoa; phylum Chordata; class Actinopteri; order Gadiformes; family Macrouridae; genus Coryphaenoides; species Coryphaenoides rupestris. The sequence continues at coordinate 5,559 of PIJE02001059.1, read as the reverse complement.
ACTAACTTTTCAGAAATATTTGAAAAGTTAGTTGTTCTTAAAGGCAACTAAACTGGCTACTCAGTGGTTGGGTCTCAAGAACCAAAATGGAAGGATTATTATGTCATAAAGATGTCAGTGTGAACCTGTATAAGACACTTAACACTGTAATATAGAACTATGTGGCCTACCATGCCACTGGCCAATGTAAGAGAGAAATAAGTAGGCTACCATGCCACTGGCCAAGGTACAGTAAAAGAGAAGTAAGTAGGCTACTCACTTGTTAAGTTAACTGTTCACTTTTGTATTGATTTACTATTTACCTTTTATTTTTATTCATTTTTCTGTGCAGAACTTGATGTACAGTAATTTATTTAGGCTCTTTACCTGTGTACAACTGGTTTTAATTCTATATTTTGCTTTTCTAGTATACATAGGCCTAATGTGTGATACTATTCATATGTGATGAGAGCTTTGTGTACATTATATATTTTAAATACAAAATACATGTATTGTATTTTGTTACATTTTCTGGCACCAGTATTTTGTATTTCATTTTAATACATTTATTTGAGGGGTATTTTGTATTTTGTATCAAAATACATTTTGATGTATTTTTGCCCATCTCTGCCCCCACTGAGCACTTTACAGGCCCTCTTTTAGACATAAGGATTGCTTCCGCTGTGGTTTTAGATGAAACAAATGGTAAGGTTTTATACAAGATGATGGTGAAAGTTCTGAACAAAGAGAAGATCAACAGGAGAGGTGACACTCCCTGGAGGGCCCATCTTGGTGTAGCAGATGATGTGAAGCCAGAGTGGCAAGCGCTTTACAAACCACCGTTGATGAGAAAAGCTGGTGATCTGCAGTGGAGGGTTTTACATGGAATCATGGCTGTCAATGCTTTTATTTCTATTTTAAACCCAAATGTCGATCACAAATGACCTTACTGCACACAGAGGGAAACCGTCTTCCACTGTTTCCCTGAGTGTCCCAGACTGATACCTGTTTTATCTGCTTGACAAACTTTTTAAATAATTTGATGAAGTTTTTAAGCACCGCATATTCATACTGGGCTGTCAAAAGAAAAAAACCAAGTAGCAACTTTTTTATTTTATCTTGGGCAGAGCAAAGATGGCTGTCTACTCCAACAGGAGGAACAAGATAGAACAATCCTCAGACCATGATGCCGTGTGTCTGCTTAAAAAAATGTTGAAAGCCATAATGAAAATGTATTTTAACTACTACAAATCAACGACTTAGACGGGTTCATCAGGGTCTGGTGTCATAAAGGAGTGCTGTGCTCTGTGGCAGAGGAAGCACTGATATTTGGGGATGAGCTGAACTGAAAAAACTATTTGTTGTTTGTTTTTGCTTATTTTGTTTTGTTTCTTTCTAATAATTATCAAGGCACATGACCTGAACAGATTCATCTTTAAAAACTTTAAAAACGTACAACGCTTTTATCAATAAAGTGCTCTTAAAATTCTGAATGGACCGTGATTAGCTGGCTGTGTACATGCCAAGTTTCTCTCTCTCTCTCTCTCTCTCTCTCTCTCTCTCTCTCTCTCTCTCTCTCTCTCTCTCTCTCTCTCTCTCTCTCTCTCTCTCTCTCTCTCTCTCTCTCTCTCTCTCTCTCTCTCTCTCTCTCTCTCTCTCTCTCTCTGTGTCTGTGTGCGACTAATTGATATTTAGACACAACACACATGAAGATAAATCAAGACAGGATATGGCATGTGCTGAAAAAATGATTTTATTTGCCCATGGCTCTGAAATTCTGCCAAAAAGCCTGTGTGCAAACAAAGCAAATACCAAGTTACACTTAGTTGGCTGTTTCAGTTTGCTGGCACACTTAACATAATACATAGATTAGGAAATATATATATATATATATTTGCATGTGATCAACAACTGTATTGTAAAACAAACAGCGGCTTTAAGCTTGTATATCAATGCTATGAGAGCCCTAAATATGAACAATTTGATCTACGTGTAAAACAAACATATAGTGCTTGAAAATAATAAACCATTAATACTGGGTGACAAGTAAAAATACCTGGAAGCTAAATATTTCAGATGAATGCGGTTAATAGAATTGATAAATCCTAAACATTTCTGTGTGAATTCAAATAGGCGGCTGTAACACTGCCTGTCTCTACATGCTGGGGAACACCATTTCTATTCCCATACATCTCCAGCAAGTTGAGTAGATGGCCGTTGGAAATTAACAATAAGCCAAAACTAACACGTATGTGTGTCAGTTCATTAAAACTGAGTCATGCACTACAGTATAACATAAGAAAGCCAAAGCATTTTTGCAAGATTAATTACCCACAGAGATTACTGCTACATAGGTTAAAATAAAAGCACGGTTCAGCTACTTAACAGCTAAGTAATGGCGCATAAAATGTAGGTTTAATTAACAGGGCGCCTAAAATGAAAGTTTACTGCATTCTGGGAACAGCGCCTGCAGCAGACAGTGTAGTGATGATGAGAAGTTTTTTTGTGGTCTTTTTGTCATTTATAAGGCACAAGTTAGGATGTTGGAGATTAAACAGAATACATTGTTTGTTTTTTCCAAGGAAGACGATGATGAAGTGGCAAAGAGGATAGGATCAAGAGGAATATACACAATAGTGTAGATAAAACACGCTTTAAGACCAAATAAAAATATAAGACCATTCACAATTAAACCCCATATTCACCAATAACCAAACTGGCTTCTGATATCTTCTTTTTTCCCCATTTTTTTTTTTGTTCAAAAGTCAAATTCTCAGTTAACAATACAAAAAGCTGGTGTTTAAAGATTTCATCTTTTCAATATGGGATTGTGAGGGCAATTGATCATTGCAGGTAACTGTCTGTTTGATGGGTGTGATGACTTATCTTTGAACCTCCTCCTCCTCCTCCTCCTCCTCATTCATCGTCACTCTTGCTCCCGTCCGTCTGGTCCTGCAGTGGAAGAAGGAGAGACGACAGCTGGAGGAGAGAAGCCAAGAAGTGTGGATGTGGATGTGGATGTGGACTCACCCACGAGGAGACACAACAGCAAAGAGGGGGCTGAACACATGAATACATAGAGAGAGAGAGATACTAAGAGAGGAGGAGCAAGAGAGTAAGAGAGATACAGAGAGGGATACATAGAGAGAAAGAGAGCGAGATACTAAGAGAGGAGGAGCAAGAGAGTGAGAGAGAGATACAGAGAGGGATACATAGAGAGAAAGAGAGCGAGATACTAAGAGGAGGAGCAAGAGAGCGAGAGAGAGATACAGAGAGGGATACATAGAAAGAGCGAGATTGAAAGAGAGAAAGTGAGAGAGATACAGAGGAGGACTGGACTGGCCCCTGAAACCGTGGATGCGATTCTTTTCCTTCATGATGCAAAGTGACTTAAAAAGACATGTTGCCATGTTAAGCGGCTGACTGTTTTTGTGTGATTGGACGTTTTTTTATTATTATCATGGGCGTAGAATTTAGTGGGGACGCTGGGGACATGTCCCCACCAATATCCACACCTCACGGTTGCGTAATTGCGCATCCTTGGCGCAATATCTGTGATGTCCCCACCAATGTCCACACCTCACGGTTGCGTAATTGCGCATCCTTGACGCAATATCTGTGATGTCCCCACCAATGTCCAAAACAAAAATACGCCCTTGATTATTATTATTCTTGGAATGGCCTGTTTTGGTCAATTTTATTTTAGTCAAGGCTTACTCGGGTAAGACAAGCTGTTTTCTCTGTTAATAATAGCGTAACTGTTTCTCCGCACTTCCGTGTGCTTATTGTTCCAATGGTTTTTATAGGCTACGTTTAATAATAAACACTGATATACGCTTTAACTGTTGAGTTGTTTTTTGTAGCCTATTCACTGGGATATAATTTGTAGTAGCCTATTCAACATTGATCTGATATGTAGCCAATGGATCAACTGTTAATCGCCGCGCAGCTGCTCGTCACTCACTTCAGAAAATAAAAAATTATTTAACTGCCTACAAAATGCTTCAAACATTTTCCTAAAATAACTTAAAATTGAAATGAAACTAAATATAACCACTTAACCATTTAAAGTGCTCAAATAAGATCGGAAGTCTATAACTAGAATTGTCGCATCTGGGCAACAAGTCTAGTTTGGTGTTGGTGTTATGGTGTTAAAAAACATGTCGGGCTTAATTCAGAAAATTATTTAACTGCCTACAAAATGCTTCAAACATTTTCCTAAAATAACTTAAAATTGAAATGAAACTAAATATAACCACTTATGCCATTTAAAGTGCTCAAATAAGATCGGAAGTCTATAACTAGACTTGTCGCATCTGGGCAACAAGTCTAGTTTGCGACATTAGTCGCAAATATGGGAGGTTAAAAAAATGTCGGGCTTAATTCGGGCCTGAGAGTTCTAATAATGTGGCGGGCCGGGCCGGGCTGGGGCCTCACTCTCTCGGGCCAGGGCCGGGCTAGGGCCTACTTTCCAGGCCCGCGCAGTCCTCTAGCCCTCGGTATCTCTCTGTATCTCTCTCTCTCTCTCTCTGTATCTCTCACTCTGTATCTCTCACTCTGTATCTCTCTCACTCTCTGTATCTCTCTGTGACCTTTGGTATCTCTCTCTGTATCTCTCTCTCTCTCTCTGTATCTCACGCTCTCTCTCTCTGTATCTCTCTCTCTCTCTCTGTATCTCTCTCTCTCTCTCTGTATCTCTCACGCTCTCTCTCTCTGTATCTCTCTCTCTCTCTCTGTATCTCTCTCGCTCTCACTCTCTGTATCTCTCTGTGACCTTTGGTATCTCTCTCTGTATCTCTCTCTCTCTCTCTGTATCTCACGCTCTCTCTCTCTGTATCTCACTCTCTCTCTCTCTGTATCTCTCTCTCTCTCTCTGTATCTCTCTCGCTCTCACTCTCTGTATCTCTCTGTGACCTTTGGTATCTCTCTCTGTATCTCTCTCTCTCTCTCTGTATCTCACGCTCTCTCTCTCTGTATCTCTCTCTCTCTCTCTGTATCTCTCTCGCTCTCACTCTCTATCTCTCTGTGACCTTTGGTATCTCTCTGTATCTCTCTCTCTCTCTCTGTATCTCTCTCTGTATCTCTCTCTCTCTGTATCTCACGCTCTCTCTGTATCTCACGCTCTCTCTCTCTGTATCTCTCTCTCTCTGTATCTCTCTCTCTCTCTCTCTCTCTCTCTGTATCTCTCTCTCTCTCTCTCTCTCTCTCTGTATCTCTCTCTCTCTGTATCTCTCTCTCTCTCTCTCTGTATCTCTCTCTCTGTATCTCTCTCTCTCTCTCTCTCTCTCTGTATCTCTCTCTCTCTGTATCTCTCTCTCTCTCTCTGTCTCTCTCTCTCTCTGTATCTCTCTCTGTCTCTCTCTCTCTCTCTCTCTGTATCTCACGCTCTCTCTCTCTGTATCTCTCTCTCTCTCTCTGTATCTCTCTCTCTCTGTGACCTTTGGTATCTCTCTCTGTATCTCTCTCTCTCTCTCTGTATCTCACGCTCTCTCTCTCTGTATCTCTCTCTCTCTCTGTATCTCTCTCTCTCTCTCTATCTCTCTCTCTGTCTCTCTCTCTCTCTGTATCTCTCGCTCTCTG
>PIJE02001058.1:147213-162213 GCA_002895965.2 Coryphaenoides rupestris | reverse complement strand
GAGAAGAGAAGAGAGAGAGCAGACGAGAGAGAGAGAGAGAGAGAGAGGGAGGCAGGCAGGCAGAGAGGGAGGAGGGTGTTCAAACAAGGGGCTGGTGGGACAAGATTGCCAGACAGTAGATAGGAAGGCAGAGGGTGAAGCGGGGGGGGGCGGGGGGGGGGAGAGGAGAGAGACAGAGGAGAGGGAAGAGAGTGGAGAGAGAGAGAGGGAACGGCGAGTGACTGGAAAGGTGAGTGAGTGCATGAGGCCGAAGGGAAGGATAGACAAGTGAGCCTAGAGGGAGAGGGAGGGAGGGAGAGAGAGAGAGAGAGAGAGCAAGAGATAGAGGTTGGGGGGGAAAGAGAGAGAGAGAGAACGCAAGACATGCAATGGTGGTGATGGACAACGAATGATCTGGATGTATCCTATCGTAACTTCTCATGCGTTAGACATCTCCCGGTGGTCCGCGCAGAGACAATATTGCGAGGGAGGGAGGACGGAAGCGCCCGCGAACCGAAGGCCACGCAAATGCGCCCGGGTTGCCTGAGTGTGTGCCTGCGTGATCTCGGGTCCTATATCAAGACTGGGGGATGGGTGTGGGGGGACCCCCGGGGAGAGACCCCTGGAGAGATGGGGGGGGGGGGGGGGGGGGGGGGTGCCAGCTGCACCGTCCACCAGCTATGTGCCTCGAGTTGCCCAAGTAGTGCATTCACATGTTAAACCCCGGAACCCTCGCTCACAACCACTGTATCCCGATGACTCTCGCCCCCGAGACGCTCGCTCACACGTACGTACGGACAGATGGACAGAAGGTCTCGTCATTAGGGTGTCCGGGTTTCATTTTTCGTTTTTTTTGCGAAACCGACAACTATGTCAGGCGGTGTCCGAAAAAACACATGAGGCCACGCATTACACACACACACACGCATGCACACACACACACACACACACACAACACATATACATACACGCAAACATACTCAAGAAATGCAAAACAAACATCCTCATAGATACACACACACACACACACACACCACACACACACAGATAGAGATTCCAGTTGGAAACAGATCAGATTTGACACGATATTGTATCTCGCTGGATGCAGAGGGAAGGTGAACCGACAGGGCAGTGGTGAGGAGGCGTTCACAAAGCTCGGAGGGGTACCCGGGTTTGGGGTTGCTCCAGTGGAATCACCGTGTACATGTACAGTACATATCCGTATATATTTACAGTATGTACACAAAATGACACCAAACGATTCGATCGGGGATGAAAAATACTGATGGATCTGATGGAATCAGGATTTTATCAGATCCAGGATCTTAGCGATAACATTCGCGTCAAACATATACAACTTCTCTGTTTAGCGCCGCTGTCGGTTCTGTCTAAATAATTACATAAATATAGATACATCGATATATATACTGTATATTATTTACCTCCTTTTTCATCATTTTGTGTCGAGCATTGTTCTCTCTCTTTCCCCACAACGGAACACTTTTTTCTAAGATTCTACTACGACTACTAGCATTACTACTACTACTAGCTACACTACTACGACTACTAGCATTACCACTACTACTAGCTACACTACTATTACTACTCGCTCCACTACTACACTTCTACGAGCAATACTACGACTACTGCTGCCAGCACCACTATACTCCAGACAGGCTCTCTCTCTCTCTCTCTCTCTCTCTCTGTGTCTCTGTCTCTCTCTCTCTCTCTCTCTGTGTCTCTGTCTCTCTCTCTCTCTGTGTGTGTCTATGTCTCTCTCTCTCCCCATGTGATAATTAAAGTGCAGGGTGGTTGTACTCACCGACACAGTTGAAGAAGGTCCCTTCTGGCACTGACTGGAGCAACCGTCTCCATTCATAGAGGTTCATGTCGTCACACTCCTCACCCATGGAGCTGGAAATAGAAGCAGGGGTGTTAATTAAAAATGCTGCGACTCACTATTTCACTATATATATATATATATATATATATATATATATATATATATACAGTATATATATACAGTACATATATATATATTGCGTTGACTAATCAATGCATATGGGTTAAACCAGCCATCACCGCGGACACACACACACACACACACACACACACACACTCAGGAGAGCGCGAGCATGTGAGCTCTGTGCCACCTGCTCTGTCTGCAATCATCTACAAGTCTGCACTAAACCAGTTTATTCAACACCTGCCTGTGTCCTGATTTTGGAGGAGCCCTGCAGGAAAAAAAAGCCAATTTTAGTGGCATGTAGCAGGAGCTAATTGCTATGCTAAGATATACGGTACATATTATTAGGGGTGAAGCGGTACGTGTGTTCGTATTGAACCGTACGGTACGGGGGGGCGCGCGCGCGGGGGGGGGGGGGGGGTGAAGTGAACAATCTGTGAATCAGTTGTTGTCGAGGAAAACTATTTAAAAAGACCTAAACCGATATGTGTATGTACCGCAATTTAGAAGGGTACAATATCCACATAAGGGTAAAATATCCATATATCCATCCAATTAATTAATTAATTTATTTTGTCATATGCTGCTGATCTATGCGTTCCTGCACTCCGTTTAGCTTGTGTTTAAATGACTTTTAAAAGTTATGTTATAAAGCAAACAGACTACTGTTTTGTATATGTTTCCATGGTGGTGGCATTTATTTTGTTGATGTATCAAAACCATTCCAAACCGTGACACCGCCATCCCGTATTGTACCAAGCGGTGAGCTCGGTGAACCTCTTCACCCCTGACATATACAGCCACAGTGAGGCTTACTAGGAGCATGAGGGAATTCTTCAATGGGGAAAACGGTGGTGGAGGGAGGGGTGCACTTCAGTGACTGTGAAACAGGTCTTTCAGTGTGTGTGTGTGTGTGTGTACGTGTGTGTGTGTGTCTGAAGCGTGTCTGTGTGTGTTCGTGCTTCTGTGAAAGTGTGCATGTGCGTGCGCGTGTGCGTGCCTCTGTACGTGTTTGTGTGTGTATGTGTGGGCCTCTGTGCATGTGTGTGCGTGTGTGTGTGTATGTATGGATGTGTGTGTGTGTGTGTGTGTGTGTGTGTGTGTGTGTCGCCGTGCACGCCTGCGCCTCTGCAAGCGCGCACACATCGCACACATCGCACACATCGCACACGCCGACGTGTGCGATGTGTGAGAGTGTGTGTGTGTCCCTGCGTGTGTATTTCTGGACATGTGTGTGACCTTGTTCCAGGAGCCCTACCTCTGGATGTGTCCATCACCACAGTAGGATGCCCCCAGCTCGTGAACCAGGGGAGGGGAGGGCTCGCTCTCGCTCCGGCTGGAAATGGTCTGGACCTGGTACTTGTAGACCACGTGAGGTGACACATCCCTGCCAGACAATGGGGAGAGGGAGAGAGAGAGAGGGGGAGAGAGAGAGAGAGAGAGAGAGAGAGAGGGAGGGGAGACAGAGAAAGGGGGGGGGGGGGGAGAGATGAGATTAAGATTACAAAGCAGGCAAGCAGACTTTGACTTGGTCCACCAGGAAGACCAAGAAGAAAAACTTGAAGCGGAAGTGGCGAATTGGTAGTTTCCTAACGTATATAGATAGAGAAGAAGAAGAGAGAAGCTGGCAAAGAAAAATCGAATCTATAAACAAAAGACAATAAGAGTGAAGATGAATTCAGAAGAAATGTCGGCATTTCAAATACAGTTTGTGACGCTGAAACGTATTGATATTATTGAACATTGTATTGAGTAGATACTGTATATATGAAGTATTAAGTATTGCGTAGTGCATTTTTCTCAAGCTAAATTCCGATGCCTGTCGTGTCAATGCAAACTAAATTAACTAAATGAACCGTTGCAGAAACGATTATATACCCTTGTTTACCTTCAGCTTGTTACCTATAGGGTTGATACGAGTTGTTTCTACACTTTCACCGGTTTCTTAAACTCGGCACTGGTGTGTACATCTCATTTAAGCATTTATGATACTAGGCACTAGCTTTGTGAGCTCTGTCCCCAAGCCTTTTCCAAAAATTACAAAAGGGCAGGACCAATCAGTTCTGGGGGACGGGTCCAAAAAGCAGCATTACAGTCTGCAGAATTAGCAAAAAAAAACTATGGTGGTGCCATCTACAGATCAATCAAAACTGTACATTTTATCTGAAGATAAGATTTTTTAACAATGTAAAGGATGAACAGAAATCACCACTGAAGGTTTGCTTTACTTCTAACCGTCACAATAGCGTCACTCTGTATGTACCAGCCATATTTGAGGCTATCAGCATACCTGAAGAGCTATTTCTTCCATGGCTAGGTCTATCATTGAGATCTTCTGTTGATCATCTGTCACCATACCTTACGACTCTAAGAGAGGAACGATTCCTTCTAAAACAATGAGGAAATGCTGGATGGTGGTACTGGATGACCAGCTGTGCTGAAACGCCAACATCACCTCTGTGGCCCGATCTTGTAGAATTGCTCTCTACAACATCGGCAGGATCCGGCCCTTCGTCACACGTGAAGCAGCACAGATCTTGGTCCAAGCCCTCGTCATCACTCGCCTCGACTACTGCAACTCTCTCCTGGCTGGACTCCCTGCCTCCGCAATCAAACCCTTGCTTGCTTTAGATTCAAGACACTGGTACTGGCCTACAAGGCTGTCAGCGGTGCTGCCCCTACCTACCTCCAAACATTAGTCAGATCCCACACCCCAGTGCTCCCCTCAAGAATTTCACGAGACGACTGGTACTGCCTTCAATAAGAACAGGCAAAAACCGCTCTTCCAAGTCCCAACTCTTCTCTGTTCTGGCACCGCAGTGGTAAAATGAGCTCCCGGCTGACTTCAGGACAGTAGAGTTGCTCACCAGCTTCCGCAAGAGACTCAAGACTCACCTGTTCAGAGTTCACCTGGACTCTGCATAACCCCCCCAGCCTTCCCTCTCATAACCCTCGCACTAACTTGCGTGTTTGTACGTCTTGGCATTATTAATAGTACCTTAGCATTGTTTAGCATACTGTATGTTCTTAGATGTTGGTAATTCACTCAGAATGGCACTTCTGCTTCTTATCCCAGCTATTATGTAGGCAACCTAGAAATTATGAAACTCATTCTATTAACCTTGCAACTATGAATGCTTGAAACCTCCTCTGTTCTTATCTTTATGTACTACAGTATATATGCTGTCTCTTTTCAACAAATGCACTTTTTGTAAGTCGCTTCGGATTAAAAGCGTCTGCCAAATGCCCTCAACGTAAATTTAATGAAATACACCAGACGATTGTACTTATATTCAGTCCACTTGTTGCCTCCCGCCTAGAAAGACTACAACTGGTGGGAAACATCCCCTCTGCCCAAACTGCCAGAATGTTGAAGACTGTTTGGTTTATATACAGCACACGTACAGTATATATATTTAACAATGTCATATGGAGAAAAAGGGTTGAACCGGACAGTCAAACTTGTGTGGTGTGTTGTTTTTTGCGGTAATATCCGGAAAATGGACGGCAGCCATGGGATACGAGAGCGATATTAGTAAAGTGGGGGTAATAGGGAGCAATAGGTCACTCATAGATCATTTCATGTGGACCATCAACTCGACTTAATTTTATAATTGCTTTTGCCATGCAGTAAGTGCATGGAAAACGCATATCAGGATATTGTGCTGCCCGGGCATACATGGGTAATTATCCAACACACACACGCACACGCACAGAAGCACGCAGACACACGCACACAGACATGCGCGCACACACACACACACACACACACACACACACAGTCGAATATACAAATAGCCTGAAACTATAAAGACATATTAGTTACTAACCACAGTTCTTCTATATTATATTATTAGCTGACCGCAACATCAGCAACAATTAGAAAAACATGAAGATCACCCAGGCCAAAGCTGCCTATCTCCTTTCTCCTCTTCCTCGTGTTTGCTTTCTGTAAGGGTATGTCTGTGTGTATGTCTGTGTGTATGTGTTTAAGATTCAAGATTCAAGTAGTTTATTCGTCACAAACACATACAGGATATGCAATGAAATGAAAAGTGGCAAAGTCCAGTTAATACCCATTGGTGTGTAAGTCCTCTGATGTTGTTTGGAGACATTCAGCATGAGGCTGTTGTCCTGGCACCAGAGTGACAGGTTAGCAACTTCCTCTCGGTAGGCCTTCTCATCGTTACCAGAGACCAGGCCCACCACCACTGTGTCATCCTCAAACTCAATGATGGTGTTGGAGCTCAACCTGGCCACACAGTCATATGTGTACAAGGAGTACAGTAGGGGACTGAGGACGCAACCCTGGGGGGATCCTGTGTTCAGGACGAGGGGTTTGACAACCTGACAACCTGAGGCCTGGCGGCCGTGTGTATTACCTGGGAGACAGCATCATCTGTGGATCTGTTTGGCCGGTAGATGAACTGCAGTGGGTCCATGGAGGGAGGTCAGAAGGCGCAGAAGTAGTCCTTGATCAGCCTCTCAAAACATTTCATGACCACCGACGTGAGGGCCACCAGTCGGTAGTCATTCAGGCATGCTGGAGAGGCAATCTTGGGCACAGGGACAATAGTTGACCACTTGCAGCTGGGACCACGGACTCAGCCAGGGAGAGGTGGAATATTGTGGTGAACACTGGCGCTAGCTGGTTAGCACAGGTCTTCAGTACTCATCCAGATATGCCATCTGGACCTGCAGCTTTCCTGATGTTCACCCTCATCAAAGCCCTCCTCACGTCGTGCTCGATCACAGAGAGAGTCTGTTCATCCCTAGCAATGGAACTCACTTCCCGCTAGTGGTGTTGTTGCTAGCATCATACCGAGCATTGAATGAGTTCAGATCGTCCACAAGGGAATGCGTCGGCACTCACAGTTGAGTGGGTTCTACAGCCCCTGCCATAGGCGTCTGGTGTCGTGCTGCTCCATCTGCATCTCCACTCTGTCTGACATTGTTGGAACCGGATAGGAACATGTCCCAGTCAACGTCGCTCAGGGCGTCCTGAAGATCAGTCTCTGTTCGGTCAGACCACCGATTCATGTCCCTCGTCACTACCGCCTCCTGTACTATCCATTGTTTATACTCCGGCAGCAGGAAAATGGTAGCACACGTAATGTGCTGATGGAAGTTCGGCAGATGTTGGGTCTGGTGCCGACATAGCACATCATGTAGGGCCGATAGTGCCATGTCGGTGTCCGCTTATGGTGGGATGTAGACGGCTGTAATGATGACCGTGCTGAACTCCCAGGGAAGATAGAATGGACGGCGAGAGATCGTCAGATGCTCCAGGTTTGGCGAGCAGGAACGAGAAAGACTCTTAATATCCTCAGGGTTGCACCGCTTGTTGTTGGTCATGAAGCAAACCCCTCCAATCTTGGATTTACCTGACTCTTCTGTCCCGTCTGCTCGGAAAACAGAAAACGACTCAATCGGATAAATGACTTGATCCGGCACCAGCGGGGTCAGCCATGTTTCCATAGTCAGACAAAAAGAATATTACAGTCCTACTACAGTCCCGAGCTACCACGACGGCTACTAGACACGGCCGACCACGCCATCTTGGAAAGTGAGTATGTGTATGTGTATCTGTGCATACGCGCATGCATATGTGTGTGTCTGTCCATGTGTGTATCTATGCGTTGTGTGTGTGTGTGTGTGTCTGTGTCTGTGTGTGTGTGTGTCTTGCTATCTGACTAAAGCACACCTCAACATCAATAGTACTCATGTGTTCAGGGTCCATTGGCTGGAACCCACCCCTCTTCCCTCTCTGATCGCCTCCTCCTGTGATGTGGCAGCGATTCTCGGCTAAAGGATGTGCTTACGTATACATTATACACACAGTGTATATACATACTGTCTACGGCCCACCCTGCATCGCACACGATAACAAACCACTGGAGAGGTCGAAGTGGCGCTAATTCAAAGCGGGTTAAAAGCGGGATAAATACCGATCTGACACATCAGGGTTTTGAACCTCTCTCGCCCTTGTGCCGTCCTTTCTTCTTCTTTGGCTAATAATGTCCGTGTGCACCAATCTCACGCGTCGATTAATCAAAAGCAAAAGGGGTTTTTCCTGGAAGCCCCGTCTCCGATATAAAAAAAAGATAATTGTGAAAGGTTTCCTGTTCGAAAAGTGAGCGTCTGCGCTACGAGCGGGCGCGCAGGGGTGAGAGAGAGAGAGAGAGAGAGAGAGAGAGAGAGAGAGAGAGAGAGAGGGCAGAGAGAGAGAGAGAGAGATGTGTTGAGCCGTTTATGATCAACGCAGGAAGCGTGAGCTGACACACGACTGTTTTACATTTAGTTCTGTTCTGCAGCCTTGGAGCTTGGGGGTGGTTCTGGTGTGACCTGAGACACGCTCCAATAACCCCCCCCCCCCACCGCCGTCCACACCCACCATCCACACCCCCCTCCAACCCCCCCCCCGCCCCCCCCCCGCCCCCCCCCAAACGCGCCGTCTTTTTAAAATTTAATTACGGCTAAACCAGTGGAAAAGACTAGCGCTAGTTCCACTAAATCCAGGAAGAGGCGCCAAAAGAATAGAATGGGAAGCGCAAAAAGGGACTTTTATTGTATTTTTCCTTTTTTTTCCCGCTTTTCGTTGGTGACTAAGTGTTCTCGTAGCGTGTAAAAAGTAGTGGTGGAGGTGGGAAACGTGACAAATGAAAGAAATGTTAAAAACAGAAGGATCTTTCTAGTTTGTGTAGTGTGGTGGTTCACCTTATGCATTCATTCTGAAATCCACATTGGATGCTTTCCCTTTGTCATGCACATTTCCCCCTCTCTCTCTCTCTCTCTGTCTCTCTGTCTCTCTCCCTCCCTCATGTCGTTAATGGTGATGGACATGCAGTCTCTCTGGAAGCCCTGGGGAGAGACCGCTCAGCTGTAGTCCTACCCGGGGCGTAGGGCAGACAGACCTACAGCTGGCTTTAGACGAAGGTGTGTTTTTTTTTCAGACGCTCCCTGACACTTCTTTTCACATCGGCTCCCAGACAGACTCAAGAGTCAGGCCGACGTTTGACTGACGGGTCGGGAGACAACGCAAGCTATTCCATATGTTTCATTCTCATTATGAAATGAAATATGTGCGCTTGACGCCGTGTCAGCTGAAATATACAGACAGATAGCCAGAAAGACAGAGAGACAGCCAAATGGATGGGATAGATAGCCAGATAGACAGATAGATAGATAGATAGATAGATAGATAAACAGATAGATGGATAGATAGACAGATAGACAGCCATATAGACAGATCGATGGATAGGCAGACAGACAGACAGATAGATACAGATAGACAGATAGATAAGGTGATAGACAGATAGATAGCCAGATAGACCCAGAGACAAACAGGTACAAAGTAGATCTGCTCCGCTGTCAGCAGCAGTCACAGGCAATAACGCGGAGGCTAAAATCACGCAGGCTTGGCTTCTGCTGCCCGAGACATTCAACGCCGCCCAATTGAACATTCCCTCCCATTAACATCCCATAAAGACAAAACTTTTTGCCATAGGACCCGAGCCACATTCATCTCCCGAATAGGAAATCAGTCCAATTCTCGGAACGTGGTGCTGCAGGAATGTTTGGTGAGTCCCGAAGAACAGCCAGACACCACCACCACCAGTTCTGCTCACTGCTGCTACTCACCAATATGGTTCACATTAGCCGGATTACACAACGCTCATTGGCAATGCCCGCGCCTTACTCTCCGACTCGACATCTCAACGCACACACACTTGCGCAATGGAAATATGAACAGTACACGTTATGGTACGGAGGTAGTCATTCATCCTTCAAAAAACGTATCGCAGAAACGCCTCTGTGTGTGTGTGTGTGTGTGTGTGTGTGTGTGTGTGTGTGTGTGTGCCCGCCTGGCCCCCAAAGGGTGTGAACGGTGCGATGTGTTCCCAGGAGATAACCACACGAGGGGGGACGGGTGACTTATTTACCTTTGCCGCCTCACTTCCTGGCGTTAACGACACACAAAGACAACCCTGTAAGTCCGTTGTCATTATTTATTAAGTATTTCCACAACAGCGGCGGTGGCGGCGGCGGCGGCGGTGGCGGCGTGGAGTGAAAACACTCACGGGGGCCCGAGCAGTGAGAGAGACGGCACCGCCATCGCAAATGTCTCTCGTTCGTTCTGGGGTCTTTTTTTTTCTTTTACAATTCGCCAAGAAGCATATAATGCAAGCCAACGCACGGGCAAAGCCAAGAGGAAAAGCAAAAGAAAAGCAAAAAAAAAAAACCCAAACCTTTAAACCAAAAAAAAAAAAAAAGCCAGCCTGAAAACACCAGCTGTGTATTTTTGTGTTTTCGGCCTTTTTTTGTCTTTCTTTACTTGTGGTGTGGTGTGTGTGTGTGTGTGTGTGTGTGTGTGTGTGTGTGTGTGTGTGTGTGTGTGTGTGTGTGTGGTGTGTGTGTGTGGGGGGGGGGGGGGGGGGGGGTGATAGCTTTGTGCTCCCCGGGGTTCACCAGCGCCAGTGGTGGCCTTGAGCAGAGCCCTCAGCGTCTTGTTGGAGAATCAGGCCTCGGGAGGGAGGGGGTGGGGGGTGGGGGGGGTGGACAGCCGAGGGAGGGCAGGGTGTGTGTGTGGGGGCGGGGGGGCGATGATAGTGTGGAGGGAGCAGAGGTGTGCAGCAGCAGAATGGAGACAGTAGTTGTAGTGGTAGACTGACTCCCATCGGGGGCCTAGTGGGTGGAGGGGGCGGGTAATAGCCCTCCTCCCCCCCCACACACACACACACACACACACACCCTCCCTTCCCCCTCCCACCTCCCACCTCGGCTGGGGGGTCCCGTCACATAGTGGGGCCGAGACGGGCTTTGAATCCCCCCTGACAGCTCCGGAGGCCGGGTCAGGGAAGGGATTAGCCCCGTGTGGACCAGGGGTGTCTCAGAAGCAAACCGGGGTCAAGCTAACCCCCCCCCATATCCCTGCCTCCTTCCCCTCCTCCACCTCCTCTTCCTCCTCCTCCTCCGCCCTCCCCCTCCTCCTTTTCTCTCTCTTTCCTTACATACATCAACCTCCACAACGTCCCGCGCCGCCATTGGCCCACCCGCAACAAAGCCATGATTTACCCCCAACAGTTACAACTTTCCACCCCTGCCTCTCCCTATTCACTCCCCCACCACCCCCACCCACCCCCTCTCCCCCCACACCACCCACACACACACCACACACACACACACACGAGACACCACACACACCACACACACACACAGACACACACACACCCACACACACATTCACCGCAGCCCCCACCACCCTTATAATTTACCCTATCTGCCGTACCTCCTCGCAGGCCACAGCACCGGCAACTAGAGCCAAGGGTGCGAAGGAGTGAAGCTCCTGCTCACACACATAACCACACACCACACACGCACCACACAGACACACACACACACCACACTACACACACACACATTATAACCACACCAGCACACACCACCACACACACACACGACACACCACCACTACAACCACACACCACACACACACACACACACACACACACACACACACACACACCACACACCTACACACACACACGCACACGCACACGCGCACACACACACACATCACACACATATATACACGCACACACCACATATAACCACACACATGCCACAACACAGACACACACACACTTAACATACCACACACGCACACACAGCACACACCAACGCACACACAGGAGGCCAGTGGCCTGACAGTGGGAGGTCAGGCCAACCCCCTGCTGTGAGGGTCCTGACTGCTCTCCCCTCTCCCCGTGTGTGAAAGGCAGGGGTATTGTTAACTTGCTGGGTTTTTGACCAACCCACTGTGTTGCATGTGTGGTGTGTGTGTGTGTGTGTGTGTGGTGCGTGTGTGTTGTTGTCCTGTTGTGTGTGTTGTCGCGGTAGGAACAGCAGCAGCAGTTAGGGCCTGGACACGACAGTATGAACAATAAATCGTTACGCTTGCTTCATGGTAAAACCACCGACATCTGGGTCACTGTTACTCCTTCATTCCGTCCTGTCACAAACCAGTTCAGAGAAGAGAATCCCTAATCCCCAAAAAAATTATCCCGTGTGCGTGTGTGTGCGTGTGTGTGTGTGTGTGTGTGTGTGTGTGTGTGTGTGTGTGTGTGTGTGTGTGGGTGGCTGCGAGGATGTTTTTCTTTCACTGATATTACACTGTAATATCATACTGCATACACTTGTATTTGAATGTCATGCCAAGATCTTCCTCCAGTTATTAATAAGGTATCATATGGTACACTGAAGCGTGTGTGTGTGTGTGTGTGTGTGTATGTGTTTATTTTGAGTTAAAAGTTCAAGCGGTTCCTTGTGCGTTTTTGTGTTTTGCTTACATGAGCGCCACGGGGTGAGAGTCCAAACTAGATTTCCATATGCCTTCGCCTTTTTCACATTTGAGAAACCGTCCCCGTTTGATCCTGCATGCCAGACGACCGCTGTGCACTGACCTGACCCTTCTGCTTCTGAGCACGGGGGTCAAACGACTCTCACACCACAACACACAACTGGCGCTCCGACCACCACGGACCACCGATACTGGAACCCCACAAAAACTGGAACCACCCAAAAAACCGAAACCACCCAATACCGAAACCACCCAATACTGGAACCTTCAATGGGCCTACTGGAACCCCTAATACTGAAACCCTAGTACACTATTACTGGAAACCCCAATACTGGAAACCGTAATACTGGAAACTCCAATACTGGAACCCATAATACTTGAATACTGGAACCCCTAATCCTGAACTGCAATACTGGAAATACTGGGATGTAAACCTAAACAAAAAAAATCAGATATTCAGTATTTCAGAAATTCTGAAATTAGGCAATGTCACAAATATGTTTTCATTGAACTTCATGAACTTCACTTTATTTGTGCTCTTTGATTTGTTGTTTCGACATTTATGTCTGTGGCTTGTATATTGTCCTGTCCAATTCCTGTATGTCTTATTCAGCGGTCGAGAGACTCTCACCGATCATAAAATGTCATAAAAAACAACATACCCCCCCCCTATTGTGACATGCAACAATTCTAACAGATCTCCTTGCATAACAGGAACCCTGACCCTATCTTACCCGCCACTTCTTCTTATCCAGCAGTTTTCTCCCTTCTCATGTGAACCACGCTGACCGCTACGATAGCGAGCGTAGCACAAACACCCGGCCATGGCGGCGGTGGAGGCGGCGACGCCGGTGGCAACGGCAACGGAGTGTTGGGTGCGGAGAGAGCGAGAGTTGTTCAACCTTTGTATCTCGTCAGCACATTCCACAGCCACCAGAGGTCCGCCATTCCGCCACCTTGTGCAGATACCAGATAACGGCCGTCCTATACCCCCGACCCCCATCTGTTTGCCCTTGCCGAGTGGAAACATGGGAAACGGCCAGAATGTGGCAGGCGAACGAACGACCTGTGACCCAGGAAACAAATGTTGGCCGGGCCGGGGACAGAGTTTGGAATGGCAGTGGAGCCGTGGTCACGCACTAAAACTCCAGGGAGAAACGGGGGGGGGGGGGGGGGGGGGGGGGTGGTGGTGGTGGGGGGGGGGACAGGGGGGCCAGTGTTGTTGAACAGGATATTAGGACATAGCAGTAGAAAAAAAACACTTTGCGGGGGGTGTGTGTGTGTGTGTGTGTGTGTGTGTGTGTGTGTGTGTGTGTGCGTGTGGGGGGGGGGGGTTGGGGTGGGTGGGTTTCGGGTGGATGTTTTTCTCGGGGAAACGATGTTTTCTGTCAGTTCGATTTTCTGTGTTTGGAAAAGAACGTCCAAGAAAGTATCACTCAAAACATATCGGTGTCCAGCGGCCCGAGAAAAGAAAAAAAAGAAGAAGAAGGAGAAGGAGAGGAGAAAAAAAACAAAAAACGCTTGAAAATGAAACCTATCCGATGATGACGCAACCCACTCAAACGTATGCCTCTCGGGTTTTTTCTTTTTTTTTTTCCAATATGTGTTAAGAGAGATCTGGAAGCCGGCGACTGCCAAAGAGAGAGGTAAGCTAAGGACCTTGGAGGAAATGATATGGTGCACTTGAGGATCTCTCAGTTCATAGCTGAGGTCAAAGCACTGCGACTGACAAGCCAAATAGACGGACATATGTGCAGAAGGTAGGCACGGCCAAGTTTGGATAAATTTATAGCCCCAATATTATCCTATTAACATTGGCTGCACTGTAAGGTGGAAACATTCTGGATTGTGTCCGCCAGTGGATTGAGTTTAATTGGGTCCAGCCTGTAGCTACAAAACTTCTTTTTTTTAATTCCCACACAACCTTGGCCCCTGTCTGGCTCCCTATATGCATTATCATTGGTTGTGTTTGGTATGGATATACACAGACTCTGACGCACACCGCCGGAGTAAAAGTCCTTTACTGTGGGCCTTTTTCCTTGGACGGTCTCTTCCTCCTTTCCTTCTGATGCATTCACAGTACGTCCGCACTAGTTGGAGTTGAAACCCAACAACACAAGTAAGAGACAACGGCGTGCCTTTTTTGGTTTTGTACCGCTTTAACCAATGATAGTTCCACGTCTTCAAAGACTATCGTCAAACGTTATCTTCTACCGAACACAGCGGCACTTTATGAAGCCCGCTGTGGCAAAAGGCCTTGACATTTTACACAACGTTTACACAAAAACAAACCAAATCTGACCCCAATCAGAATTCCCCACACTGAGCACAAAACAGAGAGAGTGCAGGCTCACCTGTCTGTGTAGCGCCGGGCGGAGTCGCTCAGCAGCAGCCCGTGCGGCGCGTGGGAGAACGGCGGTTGCCGCAGCAGGCTGTACCTCAGCGGCTGGCACCGCCAGCACAGCGGGCAGTCGGCCTTGGACGCCAGCATGGTGGCGTCGATCTCCAGGTGCTGCTCCATGGTGAAGAACTGCACGCCGTACACCACCTCCTCCTCCACCTCCTCCGCCAGCTTCAAGGTGAGCGGCGCGTCGCAGAACACGTTGCTGGGGCCCAGCGAGATGTTCTTGCCGCTGACGGTGAGCAGCAGGATGTTGTGGATGGCCGGCAGCGGCGTCTCCTCGGGGCTGCAGAA